>WHYT01013953.1:30279-72389 GCA_009806455.1 Tetrax tetrax | reverse complement strand
CAGAGATAGTCCTGTATCTTAGAAGCTAGTCATCTTAATAAACTATTCTAAGTCAGGCAAGTATCTGAGAACCTTGATGTATTGGTGTTTGTCTGAAAGTAGCACTGAACCAAAGAATGAGAATAGATAAGAATGAGAATAGATAAGAATTAGAATAAGAATTTCTGAGAATACACAGTGAGATAAAGTAACTTTTATGTTACTTTATTTTTATTGTATTATATAGCAAGGAATTTTCACATGAGAGTCTTGTCTTAGTTGTAATTAGCTAAACCCAGGTTTGACATTGGAGAAAAGTGGCTAGAAGAAATTAACAACACAGAGAGAAACCCAAATGAGTTTATTTGGTTTACATAGCAAGGTTTGGGCAGGGGCTGCAGGGGTAGCTTCCTGTGAGAAGACACCAGAAGCTTCCCCCATGTCTGACAGAGTCAGTGTCAGTCAGCTCTAAGATGGATTCGCCACTGGACAAAGCTGAGCCAATTGTCGGCAGTGGTGGCACCTCTGTGATAATATAGTCAAGAAAGGGTAAAAAATGCTGCACAGCAGCCGGAAGAGAGGAGTGACAATGTGTTAGACAAATGACCCTGCAGACATCAAGGTCAGTGAAGGAGGAGGGGAAGGACATGCTCCAGGCACTGGAGCAGAGATTCACCTGCAGCCTGTGGAGAAGACCATGGTGAAGTAGATATTTCCCTACTGGAAATATTCTCGCTTACTGCAGCATTTCTTAAAGAACTACAACCCATGGGAAGCACTCACATTGGAGAAGTTTGTGAAGGACTATATCCCATGGTAAAGACCCCACGCTGGAGCAGGGGAAGAGCATGAAGAGAAAGGATCAACAGAGATGAAGTGTTGTGAACTGACCACAGCTCCCATTCCCATCCCTCTGCACCACTTCGGAGGGAGGAGGTAGAAGAGTAGAGAGTGCAGTTCAGCCTAGGAAGAAGGGAGCAGGATGTGGAGAAGGTGGTTTTAGTTTTGTTTTTATTTCTCACTATCCTACTTTGTTATTAATTGGCAATATCTTAAATTAATTTCCCCAAAGTTGGATCTGTTTTGGCAATGCCAGTAACCAGTGCGTGATGTCCCTGTCCTTATCTCAACCTTCAAGTTTTTCCGTTGCATTTTCTTCCTCTGCCCTGCTAAGGAAGGAGAGCAATACAGTGCCTGGTGGGCACTCAGTGGCCAGCCAGGATCAAGTCACCACAATGGGACAGAAATTTATATATTGCAAGTGGACACTGGTCTACTGAACAGTGCAGAACTGTCAAAAGCTCAGGATGCTCTGTTCTATGCTAGAAGTCACTTCCCTTTAGCATGATTGTAATTTTCAGCATATAGACAGTGTTCAGAGTTTGAGGTCTTAGTCTCCAGATATCACCCCTGTCATATAAATAGCTTACAAATGTCGTAATTTTATCTGTAATTAAATGTCAATAAAACAAACACATTTCCAACTGACTTTCCCACAACAAAGTGCTGCAGTCCTCTTGACTATCTGCTAATAGTCTCCCAGGTGCCACCCTAACAATGGTGAAAGAAAGATCTACCTAAGACACTGAGCTATGCCAGCACCAACTCTAAGTGCTATCTTGCAGAAAGTAAAGTTCACTGATGGCCTCTGGAAAAAGGATGTTGTATCTAGCTCCTCCCTACAGTGCAGCTATGTGGACTGCTGTCAGAATAAAATAAGAGAAAAAAAAAAGCATAAAGCGGGACCTAAGTCTGTCTGTCTGAGACTTTTGCCTTTGCTACATTGACTACAGTCTAGAGAATGTACTTTTTTTCCAGACTTACTGTTGTAGGCTTTTCTACTGTAATGGCTGTTGTTATGCAAGTGTGTACTTTTCCCTTCCCAGTGCATACTATGTTATTAAGAATTAAGGTACAGGTCTCTTGGGAGGAGCAAAGGTAAATGGTCCAAGATTAGCTTTGTCCACTCAATTCCAGAGCAGAACAGTTGCAATATAAAATGCTGGAATAATATAGACAATGTAGGAAAGTAGTTGGAAGACTGCCAACCTGGAATGAAAGCTATGCATGAACCTTACTCATACTGAAATAACAGAAAGAACTTGATTCATTTTAAAAGCCCATTTGAGAATTTGCACCAACTGTCCAGTTAGCTCGAAGTAGGGATTGTCTTATATGGTCACAGGGTATTATGATTTGTAAAAAAAAACTTAAGAGCTGATGGCTCTGGTAGCATGTAGAAGCACAACTTAGCTGACAAATCTCTGTCTAGATAAGATCTTAAATGTCTGTGACCTACCAAGCCTTGTCTCAACTTTGTTTAGAAAAATATTGATAAAGTAAATATAGAATAGGACATGTATTTTTTTATTAATTATAATACTCAATCTGAAAGCATCTCTGACTATTTAAAAGCACAGACTCTTTTGCTATTCCTATTCTCCTTTATTTTTCTTTTTGTCGTTAATCTTCAACAATTGTATCTATCTTTTAGAAGATTGTTAATGCAAGTTATTTATGCTATGGTATTACAGCTGCATGTAACCAAATAAATTATAACCTATATATAGATTTATATTTTGTTTGCCTCCTTCTACTCAAATTTATAACTACCCTATTGTTTGCTATGCTTTCTACTTTCATCTTTTCTCTCCTCTTTTTCCATGTTTATGGCTCAATCTACATGTGCAGAACTTCACAATGTTCACAAGTCCAGACAATTCACCCCTTGTCACATTCTCCAAAAACATTAGCATTGGTAAATGCTGTGTTCCCTCCCTAGGAGTCTTATCTGGCAGGAATTCCTACAATACTTTTAGGCAATTTTCACATCATCTACTTTTAGAAGACCAGTTTAGGTGCTTTGGATCTGGGAACATCTACTTCTTTCTATTGTCTACTTAAAAAAAAAAAGAAAAAGAAAGAAAAAAAAAAGTAATAACAATAGAACAAAACTCACCTTTCACTCAAAAGTGTATATATGATGTATTTAACTGCAGAAAGTGAGTGTCATAAATAGAACTGTGATTTCCAATATGTAGATATGGAGCCAAAAGATTATGCCTTTGTCTCTCTCCATAAAATTCTACAAGTTAGATCAGTCATTTAAGACCTGGAATCAATTCACACAGCTTTTTGCCTTTCTGAGAGCTTAAATCTAGTCTTCTCTGAGAAGTAGTTGGATGCATGCTAGGCTTCATACTACTCTGGAATGAGGTCTATCTCAGTAAACATCCATCCCAGTTGTTACATCTGGGAGGGTAGGCAGTCACTGAGCCAGAAAGGGGCGCACAAAGGATTCATTGAAACTCCCTGTGTAGATTTTAAGTGTTGCCTAATCCATGGTTTGTGGTACCTATCTCTATTGCTCGCAGACACAAGAAAATAGTAAACTGAAACTGGTAGATGGACTGAGTGAAGTGTGATACTGTCTGCAGCACAGGAGTTACTCATTATTGCTGTCAGTGGACCAGCAAAGAGAGGGGAACACTTTATCGACCTTAGTCCCTCTGAAAGGTATCGTTATGGTAATAGAGGTCGTGTAAGTACCTTAACTTCATTTGCTCTTCAACCTTTTATTATTTAAGGAAGTATAGGAAGTGTGTTACAATCTCTGGTAGCATGTAGAAGCATAACTCAATTTTTTTAAATATATCTGAATATCTATATTCTTACATCACAGATTATATACATTATATCACCCCTTTCGACTAATGGCAGCCTTTACTGTTAGACTGCTAAATCAGAACTCCAGTTAAGCCCTATATCTCAAGCATTTCACTGTTCTTTGTGATAAAAATAGCTTTCTGGGTTTGGAAAGGGAGGATTACTAGCCAGAAGAAAGGGCAGAACTTTTTGTTTCTTTCATAGTGTCTGTACTGGACAACAATAAATTAATCCATGGAGCTATGATTTGGAGGTAGGTGTTACTTAATTTTTTAAAACTCTTCAGACATACAGTAAAATCATGCAAGTTGAGGAAAAAATAACTTCTACGACTAAGTGGTACCCTTAACCTTTGGAAAAAAAGATTAAAGACAAGCTCTTGTTGATTTCTTCTTTATGCAAAAATAGTTTTCATTTTGCCATCCTAACCCTGCAGATAAAATATCTACACGTGCTGTTGCCTGTTGAGATTCTTGTGAATGGTGATTTAAGACAGACAGGAATTATATCGAGCAGGAGATAGCTCTGTGTTTCAGTACTGCAACATCACAAGATGTTAAGTTACTTCCTGCCCGATAGACACAATTTATGTCAGTTTTTGTACGTGGAAATCCACAGGAGAAATACCCCTGGCCTTCCATGAATTAAAAGTAGCTCCCCTCAAGTGTCATGTCCCTTTTAAAACATATGGGGAGTGTGAAGCTCACGTAGGAGTTGCTGTCAGAGCTTTGACTGCAGTAGCTTCCACAAGTCAAGAGACCTTCAGAGCTGTTGTGCCAACGTATGGAGTAGGAATGCCACTGCTTTGACCAGAACTGTCACTGCTTGACACTCAAGGGTGGAGGTGATAGTAAGATAGCCAATCTTTTATTCATATTGTTCCACAGAGCCCAAAAAAGTCAGTGATCTCCAAGATGTCCAAGGTTCCAAGTGATGCAGATTCCCTTTGTCTTTTGTGAGGTAAAGCATAATGTGTGCAATGAGCTTTTGTGCTATCGTATGCAATAAAACCAGAAGGGTTTTTAGATAGCATACTAGTATGTAATGATTATTTAACTCTAAGAACATTCAGGTTTTTATCTCAGTCTTTCACGGTGAGCGTTCTATCTACATCGCCAAAGCTGTGGAAGGCAAAAGCAGGGACTGAGAGAATGAAGAACTGCCCACTGTAGCACAGTGAGATAAGCAGGTTTGGGATCGTCTAAGGAACCTGAAGGTGCACAAGTCCATGGGACACAATGGCATGCATCTGCAGCTCCTGAGGGAACTGGCAGAGGAAGTTGCCAAACCACTGTCCGTCGTATTTTAGAAGTTGTGGCAGTATGGAGAAGTAGTAGCCATCTGGAAAATGGGTAACATAACACCCATTTTTAAAAAGGGAAATGAGGATGACCCAGGGAACTACAAGCTGGTCAGTCTCCCCTCTGTGCCTAGCAAGGTCACAGAGCAGATTCTCCTGGAAACCATGCTAAGGCACATGGAGAGCAAGGAGGTGATTAGTGACAGCCAACACATCTTCACTAAGGGCAAAATCATGCCTGACTAATCATGCCTGACTAATTTGGTGGCCTTCCATGACGTAGTTACAGCATCGGTGGGCAAAGGACAACCAACTGACGTCGTCTGCCTGGACTTGTGCAAACCATTTATCACTGTCCCACACAGCATCCTAGTCTCTAAACTGGAGAGGCATGGATTTGATGGATAGACCGCTCAATGGATAAGGAATTGGGTGGATGGCTGCAGTCAAAGAGTTGTCCAAGTGGAGACCTGTGACGAGTCCCGTTCCTGAAAGGTCAGTATTGGAACATCTTTGTTGGCAACATGAACAGTGGGATAGAGTGCACCTTCAGCAAGTTCACCGACAACACCGAGCTATGTGGTGCAGTCGACACACTGGAGGAAAGGGATTCCATCCGGAAGGACCTTGACAGGGTGGAGAAGTGGGCCTGTGCAAACTTCATTAAGTTCAACAAAGCCAAGTGTAAGGTCCTGCACATGGGTCAGGGCAATCCCAGGCACAAACAGGCTGGGCAGAGAGTGGATTGTGAGCAGCCCTGAGAAGAAAGACTTTGGGGTACTGGAGGACGAGAAGCTCAACACGAGCTGGCAGTGCGTGCTTTCAGCCCAGGAGGCCAATCACATCCTGGGCTGCATCAAAAGAAGCATGGTCAATAGGTCGAGGGAGGTGATTCTCCCCCTCTATTCCACTCTGATGAGACTCTACCTGGAGTACTGTGTCCAGCTCTGGGGCCCCCACCATAAGAAGGACAAGGATCTATTGGAGTGAGTCCAGAGGAGGGCCACAAAGATGATCAGAGGGCTGGAGCGTCACTCCTATGAGAACAGGCTGAGAGAGTTGGGGCTGTTCATCCTGGAGAAGAGAAGGCTCTGGGGAGACCTTATAGCAGCTTCCCAGTATCTCAGAGGGGTTTATAAGAAAGATGGGGAGGTGGTAGACACCACATCCCTGGAAACATTCAAGATTGGGTTGGATGGGGCTCTGAGCAACCTGATCTAGTCAGGGATGTCCCTGCTTCTTGCAGGAGGATTGGACTAGATGACCTTTAAAAGTCCCTTCCAACCCAAATTGTTCTGATTCTACGATTCTAGCATTAAAATTTACTTTATTCTTACATATGCTTTTCTACGCGTTGAATGATGAAGTGGCAGTGAAATATTTGTATTTCAGCTGAGGAACAATTTTTTTTTTTGCTCCAAACAATTTACAGAAAACGCAAAACTAGATCCACTATGACTTTACATGAACATTAAGACTGATCCTTCTGGGTAAATGTGCTACTTTGCTTTCTTTGAGTGTACGTACTACTCTGTTATTATGGGCTATTCAATGCTGGAATATTTCTAGAAGCTAGTGCTTTTTAGAAACAGGCTGTAATCAGGGATCAAAGATTTATAAGTCTAACAGAAAATGAAGATAAACTAATCAGATTTTAAAGAGCGGTGAGTTATCTGCAGTGTAAACATATTGTTTCTAAATTAATACAGAAAATACTTTGCAAAGGTATTGAAGCTCAATTGTCAAACACTAGATGCAACTACATATGCATGAAGGATGTTCCTGTTTATGCTGTGTAGCTTAACCTAAAGTCCAAAAGCTGTGTACAGATCAATTCGCCAAATTGCAACCAATTTCTTCGTGGCATCTCTCCAAAGCTCCTATAGATATTGGCAGTCATTAGGATGCATTGGTCCCATGAGTTTTAGTTGTCTTTCCTGAGGGTTTGACACATTGCTGGATGCGTACTCCTCAGTCAATTAACAGAGATTTATCTCCGTCGTATGACTAGAGTGTCAGTTCTCACGAAATACATATGTCTGCTATATGCTTGATTTAGTGGTAGGAAGTGGCTGAGCTGTCTGGGCCTGAGCTCCACAGCTGTAGCACGGAGAAGAATTGAGGGATTGCAGTGGGAGACTCCCTGCTGTAGAGGATGGAGGTCACTGTCTGCCAAGCCAACCTGCTGTCCAGGAAGGTTTGGTGCTTGCCAGGAGCTCAGAGAGGACATCATGGAGAGGCTGCTGAAGCTTGTTCAGCCCTTAGGCAGCCCTTATGAGTATTTTGAAAAGCGACTAAGATGATTAAGCAACTACAGTATCTCCCATATGAGGAAAGGCTGAGAGAGCTGGGACTACTTAAAGAGGCAATGGGCACAAAATGAAGCACAGAAGGCTCCATATGAACATCAGGAAACACTATTTTACTGTGACCTTCACTGTCTGAGCACCAGAACATGTTGTCCAGTGAAGTTGTAGAGTTTCTGTCCTTGGTGATATTCAAAAGCTATCTGGACACTGTCCTGAGTAACCGGTTCTAGATGGTACTGCTTGAGTAAGTGGGTTAGATCAGATGGCCTCCAGAGGTCCCTTCCATCAATCATTCTATGATTCTGTGAGTTTATGGCATGTCTTAACTGGTATAGTCAAGTAGGTTCATTGTATATAAGGCACCAATGTTATAGTCATGCAACTCAGTCAGTATCTGAATAAAAATACCTAACTTTTTATTTTCACATGTAAAAATAACTTTTCTTTAATCTCAGTTTTTGGAGCTGAAATACGGACCTTTATCTCCTACCCTTCCCTCATAGATTTTTTTTTTAAAGAATCATTCTATCAGGAGTGCTTGCAGTTTCACAAAGGGCAGATTTGGTAAAGCATTCTTGGTAGAGCATTTAAGCAAATCAAAAATTTTAAATAAGAATGATAGATATATTCTTTGAATGTTCACAGGAAAGTGCCAGAAAATGAATGCTTGTGGAAGTTGGAAGTATATAAAAATGAATAACTTTGTATTCAAGAGCATGCCAGGAGCATACCTGTATGGAAATTTATGCCATTTTTACTGACAGGTGACCTGGATATAGGAATATATTCACAAAAATACAGGGTTTTTGGTCTTTTTAAAAAATAATGACTTAAAAAAAAATAAGTTGGAGACAGAAGGACACTAGGGTAACAGTTTCTTCAAATTAAAGGAGTATTTCTCCTTTAGCATAGTTGAGAGATACTTCTTTTATTTTCCTTTGGTACTAGTGATACTCTTAAAATACTCCTGTAATATATCACATGTTATGTGAAATTTTCTTTATATAATTCTTCATGGACACTGTATAATCATGAAATTTCAGGAATATGTTTCACCATTCTAAGCTCAAAAAAAGGTGTTTGCTGTTGGATTACCCTAGAGAACTCTCTTTTTTTTTTTTTTTTACCAGCTTTGAGTTCATATTTGAATTTATATAAATTCCATGATTCAATTTACATTAGAGAGGAAGAGATATAAAAGCATGCAAGGCATAAAAGTGATAGTAGCATTGACCTGTAAGTAACATGTCACTATAAGAGCCTTAAATACTGTTATTCCAATCAAGATGTCCAGTGTCAAAAGTGAAGAGTAGTGCTAAGGTACAGAGGTAGGGGGGCATTTAAGTGAAAAAGCAATTTTTGTCACAAAACTTTCAGATGTAGTTGTTGGTATCTCCTTGTAATAACTGCCAACGATTCCTGCTCTGTTTCAATTTTTTCTCTTAGTCTACAAAGCAGATTATTAAGTAGAGCTTATGTAGGAATGAACTTAAGACTAGAGTACATTATTTTTCAAAATACAATGTTTTGTTCTGCATATTCTTTCAAATATTTTTAGCATTTTAATATGTGCACCATCCATCTGTTAGCGAACATTAGAAATTTTCATGAAACTTGCTTCTGCTTGCTTAATTTTTAATGAAATATGGACCAGCATGCAAATATTAAATAATTGAGGATTCAGGTCTGCCGTTTCCTATATGGCACCAAGAAAAGCTGGTGAGTTGAGCAGCATGTATGAAATTAACCTTTATCCTGTTTTGTGCTCATCTTATACAAAGCATCATGGTAAATGTGTGGTTCATGCCTTCTCTTTGTGTCTCATGCACAAAAAGCACTCACAAATCAAGTTGCTAATGAAAAATATTTATTCTTTTTTCAGAGTGCTTGGGAGTTTTCTTCCATGGGCAAGTTGTTTCTTCCATGTAACATGCTGGGAAAAACAAAATTCTGGATAGAGGAAGACAAACATCTCTGTGTAGCTAGCTGAGTTCTGTATAGCCAGTCAATATGTTATGATGGAAATGGATGACACCAAGAATTCCTCTAGTGTAGTCATCTGTTTAAAAGAAAAGTGTAAGCCAGGCATCCAACCTGAAAGGAAAAACACTGGTATATGTTGAAAGACAAAATCCCATTTGGGATCTGAATTCTAGTTTTACATACATCTGAGAAAGCAGAAGGGTTAATGATTAGTTCCTTCTCTTGGCATTTCCAATTTGCCAATTTAATTCTCCATTGGTCATTGTTTATTTGGTTGTCTTTTTTTTATTTGTTTTGGTTTGGGTTTTTTAAGGGTGTTTCCTGCTGGCTCTCCAAGAAATGAGGTAATTGGAAGTTAAATTGGCAATGCTTAAGACTGTTACAAGTACGTGTATATCTAGGCTAAAAAACTTGCTTGACTTGCTCTTAAAAATTAGCAGATATAAAACTAGTATTTACTAGCTTGCTTAGCCTATTGCCATTTGATTGACATGGACTTTTTTTTTTTTGCTGCTTATGGATGAAAATAAGATATATCTTAGAGAACAAAGAACTAGCTCTCAAGTCATTCAAATTAAATATACTGAATTGATTAGAAGAATATACCAGTTGAAGCATCTAAGAATGTACCTTTTTCAAGACCCAACCAAAATCATAAATGTACTCCTATTTATCTGATAGTGTACATAAAAAGAGATGTTGGTCCTGGGATTTGAAAGGTGGTTTTGGCAATGGATATATGAATAAGTTGATATGAAACACAAGCTCCAACACAGCTAGTGGGAGGAGGTCCTGGTTTCCTCAGTTTGGTTGTCACCAATTCAAAATTAACTTCATGGAGGTGGGTGTGGAGAGAGAGGGGAAACTGTTCTTCTTCCTATTACTGCCTATAAACCTGTTTCACTTATTTCGTAGCTCCACTGCTTTCCCTCAGAATGACCTTTGTGACCAGAATCAAGTCTGCAATAAAACAACAGGACCCTTTCCACAGTCTGCCTTTGCTATAGTTGACTATAGCAAATCTATTTTATTTCAACACTTAGAAATTTATATTGAAAAGAGTTGTTCCTTGTGTTCACTTTTGTTCGAAACAAAACTCTAGTGTTTGCATGTTGCTTTTGTATGTTACACGCAGGGAAAAACATAGTTAAAAAATTGCATAATACTATAAAGGCTTCTGTAGAACTGTAAAACAGAATTACTAGTAAGAACCACGGAGTGACTCATTTAGGTGACTGCATACAAAAATAAGGGGCTAAACTTAAAAGAAAGAATATCAAAACTAGGTTACGCTTTAGAAGTAGAATTTGTCAGAGGAGAGGAAGGGAAAGTTGTGTTAAGGCTGTCCAGTAACAAGCATTTGACTGCCCATACAATCTTCACACGAGAGCACACAGCACAATGAAAGTTGCCTTGCTTTCCTTCTCAGAAGATGTACCATGCTTTGCAATAGTTTCAGAAGTTATTACACATTGTTTCGTGATGATGATGTGAAAACAATTTAAATTCAGACACCATCACAACTGTGTTGTTGTCATATCCATTGCTTTCCATATTCTAAACTTGGTACAAAATCAGAGCTGGAATCTTTGGAAGTGAAAATACAGTATTTTGAACAAAAATGCCTATGCAAATAAGGCAAACTTAAAAATACTATGTCTGCCAGTCTCTTTGTCATTCTCCCCTGCATAAATATTTTTTGATCCCATTGGAAAACGTATCCAAGCCTAGACAGCTAAGTTTTGTAGAGAATACAGTTCTATTTATATACTTTCTCTAAAGTTAATTAATCAGTTATTATTATAGCTTATTTTATCCAGAACTTAAATTTGCCAACCACTTATTTAGTTCTGTTAAATCTTACAGTTATGTAAATGTCTATTCTGGTTAATGGGATATACCTTTTCACAATTTGAGCCTTTCTGAACCAGTAATTGCTGGCACTTGGGTTGTACCTGGTATCTAAATCTGCATTTTGTGATGTATTGAAACCTACATTTTCTACCCTGAACCTGTGCAATCTAAATCCTTGGAAGTTTTCAAGACCTGGCTGGCCAAAGCCTTGAGCAAGCCTGTTCTGACTCCAGAGCTGACACAGCTTTGGGTAAGAGATTGGACCAGGGACCTCCTGAGGGCCCTTCTAGCCTGAATCTCATTACATAAGACAGCTTGAGAAGATGCAATATCCTAATAAGCAAGCTGTGAACAAGTGTTATTGAAGATGTTAACTTGGAGAATGAAAATGAGAAACATAAGCCTAAAAACTAAATTCTGCCATGCCACAAGAAGTGTGCTAGATGTTCTGCACTTCCAAAGGTACATGGAATGAAGTTGGCGGGGCTGAGGGGAGTGGGCAGGGAGAATCTACTTTTTTTTTTTTTTCCTCCGAGCCTGTAGTAAAAGGACTGGACTTGAATTAGGATACACTGGAATTTAGCTGTCAGAGTCCAAAATGTGGCCCTGAAATAACCTCTTCAGCTTCTACTTAGCCCTTGGAAGGATTTCATTAGGTCTACTAAGTCATGTAACATGCTGACTGTGTCTGTTAGTTGCTTCCCTTGAACTTAAAGGAAAAAGAAGTATTACAAATATTGACTATCCATAATTTTCATTTGTATAGAAATAATACACACAGAATAAAAGCCCTGTAAGTGGATGTTTTCTCCCCTCACACAACATGGGATCATCCTTTGTTGGTTACTAGGGAATTCACCCACACTAAGTGCTCTTAGAAATGCTCTTCATTCAAGATAAGCTCTGATCATAACTTTTACAGTTCTTAAAATCAACTGACTGCAAGACATAAATCAATAGGAATTACGATCCTTTTATTCTAGCACCCACTTAGAGCTTATTTCATCGTTCCAGTAAGATTTACAATGTCAGCTGTATTTGAACATTTAAAACATTGAAAAAGTAAGATTCTGGTATATGAGATCCTGGTGTAGCAGGAGAGAAGTAAAAAAAAAAAAAACAAACCTGCTTGCAGAAATTCAACGGCAATTCTAATGCCAATAATTTATAATTTTAAGTGTCTTTCTTGTGATTGCTATAATTTTTATTGTTCAGCTTTATAAACATGTATTTTTCCACAAACATTATAGAATATGTATCCTCCCTACAAAAGGTATTTGTGGTATATAAAATTTAAATGAGGGATTTGTTTACTTTTTGAGGCAAACTGCCTGTAAAAAAAGTTTTATCTGATTAGTGTGGGCATTTCAAATAGAAGATGTACAGATCAGCTCATCACAATTTTGCTTGGTATATGTAAATAACAACTGACTCCCTTTGCAGAGTCTTTCTCCAGCGTGGTGGCTGCCTTTCAAGGCAATGTTATTTTCAAATATTCCTAGTTAGAGAATGAATCAATAGCTAAATGTAAAGTAGAGCTTATTCAGTCAGAAGATATAGCCTAAAAAAACCCTGAAAAATTATGTAAGTAGATCTTCCCATCACCTTCCTTTAGAAGTTTGGAGGAAAACAGTTGAGGTTAGACGTGGCAATGTATAAAATCACTCTTGGCAACAGTAGAGCTAGCTAGTATTTAGGAATGTATTGCCAAAAGAAGATTCTGAGATGCTAATATATTGCCTTAAATTCTGAGATTAAAGAGTTGTTTTTATTCCTTATCAACTTATTGCTGCCCTTATTACATTGATATATACTTCTGAATACTGCATATTTGGCTTGAGCCTGCCTTTCCGAAATCCTCACCTATTCTTGAGTTCAATTGAATTGTAAAGATCGAGACTATCAGGAAATCATGCCTGTAAATACTTCTGTAGAGAAAACATAGATGCTGAAAGCTCTTGTGCGATAAGAATATCACTTTAACTGCAACATCAAATAGTCCTCAGAATTATCCAATTATTTTTCTCCCACCTCAGAAAAGAAATCACAAAAGGGAAGGATACTTATTTTTCTCTCCTTATCTAAGTATCAGTCAGGAATATTTGTCTTGTTGATTTTTTTTAAGGGTCTAATCTAGTCTAAATACTAGACTATAACAAAAATTGGTCATCCTCTGTAAATATGGGAAGACAGTAGACATCAATAATATAAAATTTACTGTACAGCATGATAAAGAGGGTGTTAGCATAAATGTCAATAGGCTATGTTTTTACATCACTTTGACAGTAAGAGGAAATGCTAAAAGCATTAACCATAGAAAGATATGCCACTACTCTAATTTCTGTAAGTTATATAGCTTAAATAAAAAAAAACCGCTCATATAAAAAAAAAATAAAGTGACAAATTGAAATAATAGAGCAATTGCTTGGGATTCTAAAGTAAACAAGTGTAATTTTTTTTTTCAATCCTCTGGTTTCTTCTCCAGAATTGCAATAACTTACAACACAGAAGAAAGCATTTTCTGCAAAACTCTTAAGAAACAAATTTCTGGAAGTGGAAATAAAATAAAAGAACAGAAAGGAATTATTTATTATTTTGCCTAGTGCTGCGAGATGTTTTTCAAAATCTGTTTGTTTTATGTGCCACTCAAATACATTCTTAAGAAAACTTATTTGACATACTGATAGTGACAAAAGGAACTTTTTCTTTACTTTTTTTCATTCTTCTAAGTTGCAATAAAAATCTGCACTATAAATGACCTTTGAAATAAAACATCCACAGCAATGCTTCACAGCTCTCATAAAATGAACTCTCTAATTAGCTGGGTTTTTTTTTTTTGCTGGAGGAATGTGTAAAAGGGCACAGTAAGTAGAATTGTACTGCTACTGCTCATACCTGCAGTATTCAATGTTTAATTCAGTAGCCTAAGCTTCCAAAACCACAGAAAGCAAAGAGAAGCACAACGTGGCACTCTGTACATGCAGCTCAGCCTTGTTTGGGTTTCTTAGCAAGTACCCAGCTGAAAAGTACCTTCTATAGCTGTTTTGTAAGGTTTTAGGCCTTCACATGACTCTGCTAAATGAATGTACTGACAGGGAAAGAAGTCATTTCCCTGTTCCAGGCATTAAGACACATGGTAAAGGGTTTGGGTTTTTTTTTTTTTTTTTGAAGCAGCTTTCATTCAGATACATCTGGAACAGCATAGTCTGTAATATTTGTAATTAGGCAAAATATAAAATCCTGTTGTATACCCCACAGAAGAACTGAAGTGCCTAAGGTGTATGGTCTAGGCAACCTTCTGTCCTTACTAAGAGACTGCTTATCTGTTAGTATAACAGATAAGGGCTACAGATTGCAATCGTGTAGCTGTTCTTGCTGCCTTTTTGCCAGCAAAGCTTTCAGGAAAGTGCAGACCCTGCATGGAAGTAGTACAATACGTATGATGCTCAGATATTGCCAGTCACTCTGAGGAAGCCAGGAACAGACACGCAGATTGAATTAATAACTGGTTCTCTCTGGTGAAATTTTAGAAGTTATATTAGTTCTGAAAGTTTGCATTATTATTGCTTCTATTATATCTGTTCTATTTATAAATGCAGACTTTTCTGTCAGGGTTTTCATTCCTAAACCTCTAGTAAATATGGAATAAGCAAAATAAGAAAGATGGTGAGATGCAAAGTACATGTAAATGTTGTATTTGACATAGACTACCACCACAGCATTGGATTTCTAGCAGAATTTGGTTAGACTGTTCAGAGTTTCATTATTTGGGGGTTTTTGGGTTGGTTTGGGCTATTTCGGTTTGGAGGTTTTTTGCGTGGGTTTTTTTTTTTTGTTGTTATTGGTTTGTTTTTTTTTTTTTTTCGTAGGCTAATAAAAGAAACTTTGAACTTTATACTTTGAAGAATTTTTCCTAACGAGATATCTTGTGCAACAGGGTAGTGTAAACAGCAAATCATTCAAGTGGTAAAGTAATTTTAACTTTACTTCTGCCTTACAAGGGAAAAAAAAAAATATTGAGTGCCAGCCACCTCTATTCTGGGAAGAGAAAAGAGCACTCAGTAACAGAGCTCTCATGACAACTTGCTGCCACCGGTGATTCTGGAGGAGCAGATGTGTGGCGTGAATCTAAATGTTCTGATGCATGGTGACCTGTGTAGATACTGGGCAGTATCAGTATTTATTTCTCTTTAAATTGTTCCACTATTTCTCTATTTCAAAACTTCTTTTTACTCAAGCCAGAGTTTGTTTTCAAGTAAATATGCAAGAAAGGTGGAAGAGCAGATGTACATAGATTTTGATATGGACATTCTCTAACTTTTCAGAAACTGCCTTTACAAATGTAGTTTTTATTTTTGAAAGAGTTCATTTCTTAGTATTCCTGATGTAGTCCACAGTGGAGTTATCTTTAACTGTGGTTTTGGGGGGCAATGAGTGTGCATTAAGAGGAAAACACACTTCTCGCTGCTTTTACTTTGCTTTTAAAATTGGTCTATTTGGTGTAACTGGAACGTTTTTATCATTAGGTAGGAGAGTTTTGCATAGAAGAAAAGGAGCTGGACTTTACATAAACATTAGTCTCAATATTACTGTAGTGACAGCTCAAAATAAAAAGTGCTAAAGTAGTGTATTTGTGCTCTAAGTAGTATATTGTGGCACTAATTTTTATTTTTCTTCTCAAGTTAAGAGTTTACTTATCCCATGAAATCTAGGCATTTCCAACATTTTTCTAGTCCCACAGTGGAAAAAATCTGGGGACAGAAATTCCAACATGAATATTGCATGTCTTAGCTGAGGGGTTTCAATCAGTTGTTCTGGTTTTGTCCTTAATCTGTCTGAAGACAGATTAAGATCCACAAGATAATAGCAGAGTAGTTAGTAGTTAGTTTCTTGCCTTTTTTTTTCCTCTTTCTCTCTTTTTGATCAGAAATTCCATTCTCATCGAGAGGTTTTCCAAGTGAAAAGTTCTGATGAAACTAATAGGTTTTCAATAGAAAAAGAAAAAAAAGACAGACAACATTATAAAAATGTTTCTGGATAGCTATCCTTTTAACAAAACTCTTATTTTTAATTTCAGGAATGATTAGATAGTTAAGAGCACTTAAATTCTCCAAATCATTTCAAATTTTTAAAAGGTACATATAACGCTCTCTGTACACAAGGATATATATTAAAATTCTGAGTGTAATGAAATAAGTGGCAGTAGTTTCTACATACTTGTCTATGGACCCAAGACTTCATGCTCTTACACTTATTATCTTATGGGCAAAGAGGAAGCACACTTGTATGTAAGTAGAGCCAATAATTTATTGTTAGTATAATTAAAATATTAAGTTTAATAATTATTAGTCCAGACAGAATTGTTACAGAAAGGGAAAGGGAAAAAAAATGCAGTTAAAATTGTTATACACACATCCTAGCTTTTATCCATTCTCCTTGGAGCTATGCTCACCTTCCCATTGCTCCTCTGGGTCCTAAGGTCAGGATGGTCATGCTGATGATGTAAGGAGGTGTGTGTTATGGGGATCCTCAGCATCTGGAGTCCTTTACTGGAAGGAGTGTAATGCTGATGTTGATCATTGCTTTTTCCTTGGTCTAGGATCCACTTTGCATTATTTTTTATAGGGTTGGTAACAAATTTTTATACCTTTCTGCTTCTTCACTGGTCTGCAGTTCCATGTTACTTCTGAATTTACTTCATATGATACCACTTACATATGTTAAATACTATATCTCTGCTGTCTTTATCTCTCTTAAATCCCACTTTATCCAAGTTTGCATTTCTGTAAGGGAAAGTGGATGATCTGTGTATAGCCATGGGGCCTCAAGGGCTACTCTGCCTCTTTGGCCATCCCATGCCTGTGCACCTCTAAGCAACCTCCTGTGCTTCACTTGTCAAGGCAGTTGTCTGCAGTTGTACCAGGGCTGTGTTTCCCTACATTGTGTCTTTGTGTTAGTTGTAAATATCTTCTTCTGTGCAGAGTGACTGCTTGTTCTTGCTATCTATATAGAACTGTGGCTTTATCACACAAACATAAGCAAAAGTAGGATAAACTAGCCATGGATATGTGGTTGATTAGAGAAACTGCTGTCACAGCTAGATCAAGTAAAATGAAGCTGTAAAAAGGTCAAGAAAAGTCCACACAGCGCAGGACTGACAGCCTCAATGCTGAGGCCTTGCAAACTCATGACAGCGCTCATGGCCTGTTACTCGCAATGGCAATGTCGCACTACAGGGCTACAATGTTAAAATCCTTAATAATGAGAACATATGTTACAAGAAGTTGGCTAAATGGTGGGACGACACTGACAATTTGCTGTAATATGTAGGAAAAATGACTGGTCAATCACAGATGAGCTCAGGACACTTAATAGCCAATTAGGTCCACAGATCATAGGAATACTCCGTGTTGTGAAGGCTGATTTTCAGGAAATTGCGAAGACCTAGTACATTACCTAAAAATGGATAACAGACATGGAGCAGAAGTCAATAATGCTTTCCTTGCCTCTGACCTCCCTCAGGAGTTCCACAGTCACCTTCTAATTACTAGCAGATTGGACACAATTTTCAGAAACCACAAAGTAACTACAGACCCTGAGGCTTGCAAACTCTTCCAGAAGAACTTTTGAATCTTGCCATGCTGGAGAATAAATCAAAAGTGGCTGAAGCATTCAAAAGTTTAATTAATTAACACTTAAAATCTTGATCCTTTTCCAGGTGAAAGACCACTAAGTAGCTGCTTTGTCTTACAAATGAAATGAAGTAACAGTTGCCATCCCTCCTGGGTGAAGAGTGCCAAAGGTGGAAGCAATTAAATCCCTGTAACATTATACCTGTTGACAAAGCTGATCATTCTGAGGTAGCTTGCTACACGCAGCTTGAATAACAAGGTGTAGAACATTCACAAGTCTGGGCAATTAAACTGACATGGCAGTAGTTCCATTCAACTATTCTGACTGAAGATGAGAAGCTTCATTAAATCACTGTTATAGTGCTACAACCATTGGAAAAACGTGTAAATTGCTGAAACTATTGTATAGACGAGTAATATACAGGCAATTGTCTGTAAAAACATTTACATTCAGTGATTCAGAAGAAAAAAAAAAAAGGTTTGTTTGATTTATGTAACTATTTTTAGTTTGGCAGATAGAAGATCCCTTCAGATTTGATACATAACTCACTGACTTGGTGAGCTGAAGTTCTGTCTGCTCCTGTCTTGCAGTAGATGCAATAGGATTTATAATGGGGGATGCAATCTATTATTTTTTTTGTCATCTGGTTTTGTTATGCAAGAGCTTGTCTGCTTTTACAGATTGATATGTTGCACACCTACCCTAAATGAAGTTCAGAAAAAAAAAAAAAGTTTTGCTAATCAGAAAGAGCCCATGTCTAGAGATATGCAGACACATGCCATAAGCTGAAGTTCTTAGGAGTCACATGCTCTTTGGCTCCATACTGACTTCGTGAATAGAGAAGCACATAGAATCATAGAATCATAGAATCACATGGTTGGATGGGACCTATAAGATCATCTAGTCCAACCGTCTTCCCACTACTATTGCTGCCACAGCTATGTACTAGGAATCCCAATAGAAGATTAAGTGAACTCTTTGTCTTTATTTTTGCCATTTGATTACTTCTGATTACATTCTTACAGTTGAAGAAAAAACTTGCTGTAATTTCATTCCTTGATTTTTAGATCTTTGTGAATTTTTTAAATTGTTTTCTTCCCACATTTTCTTCAGACCTCAAAATATTGGAAAAATTCACTGGGAGAGTATAAGGTATTCAGAGAATCACAGAATCATAGAATCACAGATTCATATAATGTTTTGGGTTGGAAGACACTGTAAAGATCAACTTGTTCGAACTCCCTTGCCATGGGCAGAGATAGCTTCCACTAGATGAGGTTGCTCAAAGCCCCATCCAACCTGGCCTTGAACACTTCTAGGGACGGGGCATCCACAACTTCTCTGGGCAACCTGTTCCAGTACTTCCCCACCTTCACAGTAAAGAATTTCTTCCTTATATATAATCTAAATCTACTCTCTTTCAGTTTAATGCCATTGATCCTTGCCCTATCACTACGTGCCCTTGTCAAGAGTCTCGCTCAAGTTTTCTTTGGGTACTGGAATGCTGCTCTGAGGTTTCTGCAGAGCCTTCTCTTCCTAGCTCTCTCAGCCTGTCTTCATAGGAAAGGTGCTCCAGCCCTCTGATCATCTTTGTGGCCCTCCTCTGGACTCACTCCAATAGATCCTTGTCCTTCTTATGGTGGGGGCCCCATAGCTGGATGCAGTACTCCAGGTAGAGTCTCATCAGAGTGGAATAGAGGGGGAGAATCACCTCCCTCGATCTATTGACCATGCTTCTTTTGATGCAGCCCAGGATGTGGTTGGCCTCCTGGGCTGAAAGCACGCACTGCCAGGTCATATTGAGGTTCTCATCCACCAGTACCCCAAAGTCTTTCTTCTCAGGGCTGCTCCCAATCCATTTTCCCCTCAGCCTCTATTTGTGGTTGGGATTGCCCTTGTACTTGGCCTTGTTGAACTTAATGAGGTTTGCACAGTCCCACCTCTCCAGCCTGTCAAGGTCCCACTGGATGGTGTCCCTTCCCTCCAGCCTATGGACTACATCACACAGTTTGGTGTCATTGGCATACTTGCTGAGGGCGCATTCTATCCCACTGTCCATGTCACTGACAAAGATGTTGAACAGCACTCGTTCCAATACTGACCCCTGAGGAACACCACTCATCTCCAGTTGGACTTTGAGCTCTCGAGCGCAAGTTTTTGATTGTGACCATCCAGCCAATTCCTTATGCACTGAGTGATCCATCCATCAAATCAATGTCTTTCCAATTTAGAGACAAGGATGTCATGTGGGACAGTGTCAAATGCTTTGCAGAAGTCCAGGTAGTTGACATCCGTTGCTCTTCCTTTGTCCACAAATGCTGTAATACTGTCATAGAAGGCCACTAAATTTGTTAGGCATGATTTGCCCTTAGTGAAGCTGTGTTGGCTGTCACCAATCACCTTCTTATTTTCCATGTGCCGTAGCATATTTTGCAGGAGGATCTGCTCCATTATTTTGCCAGGCACAGAGGTGAGACTGCCCTATAGCTCCCCAGGTCTTCCTTGTTTCCCTTTTTTAAAATGAGTGTTATGTTTTCTGTTAGAAGTTGCTCCCCTTTTTTCAGCGGATTTGGCTGGGCCTATGCAGGACCCACTGCTGGCCAAGGCAGAGCCGATTGGTAGCAGAATGTTTTCTGATAACACCTCTGCGATAACGTATTTAAGAAGGGGAAAACAGAAAAAAAAAAAAAAAAAGAGAAGATGTGAAGAACCTGAGTGGGGGCAGAGGCACAGAGGGGGAGGCGCAGGCCTTATGGGCCTTGCAGGTCTCACCCTCTGGCCTCTCACCAGGCTGCCGACTGGGCCCGACTTGGCTCGGCCTGGCTGCAAGAAGTGGAGAGGAGATGAGATGGGATGATGTGAAGAGATTCTGAGAGGCGTCTGCCAGCCCCTTGTGAAGAACTTTTCTTGTGAGACAAACAGCTGCAGACTCCAAGGTCAGTGAAGAAGGAGGGGGAGGAGTAATGCAGCTCCTGGCCAAGATTCCCCTGCAGCCTGTGGTGATGACCATGGTGGAGCAGGTTGTCTCCCTGCAGCCCATGGAGGTCCATGGAGGAGCAGAGATCCACCTGCAGCTTGTGAAGGACCCCATGTTGGGGTAGGTGGATGCCTGAAGGCAGCTGTGGCCTGTGGAGGGCCAGCTGGGGCAGCCGTTCTGGAGAGACTGTACTCCATGGAAGAGATGACCCACGCCAGAGCAGTTCATGAAGGACTGTGGTGCGTGGGAGGGACCCCACAATGGAGCAGGGGAGGAATGTGAGGAGTTTTTTCCCCCAACGATGAAGCAGCAGCATAAAACAACACGTGATGAACTTACTGCAACTCCCATTTCCTCTTTCCCCCTGTGCCGCTTGGGGTGGGGGGGAAGGTAGTAGAGATAATGTTAAGCCCGGGAAGAGGGAGAGGTGGGGGGAAGTTATTTTGTTCTCTGTCTCATTATCCTGCTGTTTTTAGTAATAAATGAATAGTTTTCCCCAATATATTTTGTCCATAATGGTAACTTTAAGGATTTCTTCCTGTCCTTATCTCAAACCTCGAGCCATTTTTCTTATATTATCTCCCCCTATTGTCTCGGAGGGTGGGGGGAGTGAGAGAGAGACTGTGTAGTCTGGTCCCAATCGGGGCTGAACTGTACTTGCCATTTACATTCATCATCCACAGTGTATTATCTTTGTTGCTTTGCCATATAAATACATTAGCTCAATAGCTGTTAGAGATTAATATATAATTTGATTTTATTTTCACTTTCTTACAATTATATCTGTAAAATTTAATAATTTTGACTACTGATAGGACTAGTTATTAACCTGTTTTTTTGGAAAGTAAATTTTATTTAAAATATTTCCCTAAGTGAGCTTTATTTCAGTGATCATAAGCTAGCCAAAAGCTCCAGTTCTAGTGTGAATTATTAATAACAGTACAGTATAATATCACCACAAATTAATACCATCTGTCAACATGATAAGTATCAAGCTGGGTTTTTCAAACAGGTCAGCTTTTCTCTCATTAAAGCATGTGCAGAGAATAAGCTTTCTGAAAATGAAAGGAAGAGGCCAATCTCAATAACATAGTTATCAGTATATCACGAATAAAAATGGCAGAACAGGATTCTGCCCCCAGCAGATAACATAATAGTATAATTAAAATAATGCACTAAGTCTGTCTCTATAGATATTTTTTCCCTTTTTAAAAATAACAATTGCTTAGAACTGTCACAATGCCTTTGTGTTTAGTAAAGGTTGTGCACTAGTTCACTTTCTTATGGCTGTTGGATGGCCTTGCAAACATTACATTTGGTTTCTTTCCAATTTTGTCTGGAAGCAGGGGAAAGCTACCTATTGGCAATCAACTGCCTTATCTATTTTTCAGCCTTATCAGAGGAGTGATTTTTCTCAGCTGTAATGATGGAAAGAGACACTGCAACTAGGATGACCCTATACCTTCTTGTCAACATGTGCACTTGGTCCTGCTCTGGCAAATGCTTCATGGAAAGGGCTATAAGGAGGACAATTAGGTCTGGACTTGCTGTCTGTGAGTACAACTGTTTTCTTTTTGCTGTCTCTATTCTGTTGAATCTAATACTCAAGATTCAGATTATCAAAGTTAACAAGTAACATTTTCATGTCTGCCACTATGTTGGGTAAATGCTTTGCCCTGTGATACCATGCTTAAACAGACTAAGAGGCACAAAAATGAAGCCATTGTGCTTGAGAATCAAGCCAAGAACTCTTAAGTCATCCTTGTACTCTATATTTTAAGAAACATCTGAGTTTTGCTTTTTAAATTGAGGGCTAGAATGAAACCCTGACTTTCTTATATGATGTTGTGCTGAATGTTGTTTCTGAGCAATAAAATATATTGAACTTTCCTGCAATACTTCAGTATCACTCTATGATCTTAAATAAACATGTACTACAAATAAAATAATTCTGATTTTTCCAAGAACCTGCTAATAGTTAGAAAATGTCAAATATGACTTCTTTAAGCTGGCTGCTAATGTGGGTGAAAATAGCTTCTGTCTCCATGTGGTGATAGAAAACAAAAAAAAAAATATAGCATTTGAAGAAATAAGTAGATTTCTTCAGACTTCTGCACTTGTCCCACAGGGGCAAACCATAATAGAAGAGAAAAGGAGGCAATATTCTCATCACAAGGCTGCATTGTGCATGTCTTTGAAATGTGAAGGAGCTTTTTGCTTATTTGAAGCGAGAGTGTTGCCAAAATGGGTACTGTCAAATTAAGTAAGTACAGTATTTGCCAGTTGTGATGTCCAGAGAGACACCTCCAAATTTTATATAAAGGAGGAACCATAGCAAAATTGCCAAGTTCTCAAAACATTTTTCTTCTTAACTTCATAAGCAATGGTCATCTTATGTCATACTTTTAAAATACAGTCTGCCATTTCATAGAAGAAATGATTAGTGATATCATACATCATTAACTATGTGGCTGGAATTTAAGCCCCAGATATAGTGAACCAAATTAATTTTTAGTGTAGAATGACCGACTCCAGCATGTTACTTCTTGAGCCAGCAGAAGCTGAAATCACAGAGAAGTATTGATTTTAGATCTCCTATGAATGGTGTGCCTCATGTAATTCAGCTGCTATCACCTGCTGATTCATCAGAAATTGTTTTCAGAGAGTTCAGCCTTTCTTGGCAGAAGACATTTTGGATATAGTGGTAATAGCATATCTCTGTATTTATAATATATCCAGCATTATATTACCTTAATGCTTCAATTAAATCACTAGCTAGAATTTTTTCTTTCTTTTCTTATTTTGTAGCCCAAAGCAAATGAAGATATTCAGATGCTCTATCTGTTAAAGCAATCAAGCTAAGTATTACACTGAGCAAAATGTTTTTGTAAATACTGCTTTTTCTATTCTGAAGTTTAAGAATGTCTTGCCAAATGACAAAGAATCTTCAAAATATTTTTGACTTGGCATTGTTCCAATTTTTCTGCTGTTCTTTGAAACTTTTATTTCTAATTACAAACTTAAAATTATTTGTTAGGTCATTGTTGGTTGAATCACAGTATTTATCATTGAATTGAGCCAGGTGAATAAAACAATCTGGAGATTCCGTAATTCCTGACTTTTCAGTAAAAAATCCTCAGACTACTGAGACCACGTGTGCGAACTAGCTCCTGTGAATTGTTTATTTGACTTATATTTGTAGTGTAGAGAACAAGGGGAACTGAGTTGAATCATTTTTATGCATGACCATTGTTTCATTTTTCTTTTTGGCTGGATCCATTATTACTCATTTCCATAAACTACCTTAGGGTGCAGTTCCCAACTGTCTTTTATTTGAACAAAACTCCTTTAAACCTCTTGATACTCACTGATGAAATACCTAACTCTGTGCTATAATGTCCTTGATTTTAATGATACATTAATTGTACTATTTTATTAATGATACCTCTGTTATACCTCTCTACACATTCTCCTTATTATCTTGTTATCCCCTTAAGTCACAGTCAATCTTAAGATAAGATCCCAAGGCCTGAACTGGAAGAATATCTCTAAAGCAAATTTCAGGAGTCACAGATAATCTAGAAGGCTCTCACTCAATGATTTCAGTATTTTATAAGAAATTAGTATTCATTAATTTAATAATTAAATATAAATATCAAAATATAAACAGATACAAACTACAGCTGAAATTAAATTTAACTTAATTGTAAAAAAACTTTTCAGTATTATTGAAATAACAGTATAAATTATTCAGTTTGTCTTCTCATAAGTGTTAACCTTACCATGGAACTTTCTGATAAGCTACACTTTGGTTGCGTAACTGGCAATATATTTATTAAATTTATATTCAATTAAGTTTATATTCAAGTTTTACACTAAAGTCTATGAATTATTTCCTTCAATTATTATTAGAATGGAACAAAATTAAATTTATGTTTAATTGAATTCTCATTTTTACTTTTCATTTTTATCCATAACCTATATACTTATTAAGCTATTTGAAAGATTATTAACTCCATTTTTGCTTTTTCCTATAACTTTATTTATGTTTTCCTATACAGAGATTAAACTATATTAAATACATACACAATCTGACTTTCTGTGAATTTTTCTATTAATGAGAAAAAAAAATTAATTAACTGCAGGCACTCACATTGCTCTTAAGTTGCAAAAGCCAAGAACAATCAGAATGTTTTGTTAAAAATGCATGCAATGTTATTCTCATCAGTATCATGTCAATTATGACTTATGTTGCATGTGTCTTCTAATAGCACTCACAACATCTTAAGTATCTTTCAAGACCCAAGCAAAGGTTCAGTCCTTTCACAGAAGAGACTACAATCAAAAGCAAATTTGAACAATCACAAGCAGTGGAGTGCTAACAGGTTGAGAAGTAGAAGTTTGTCAGCTCTCTTGCCAATAATCCATCCCGGGACACACCAGAGCCCCACTCCAGGCAAAGCAAAGCAGAGCATCACACAGATACCATCAAGCTAAGCCTTCCCTTTAATCCCTCACAGCACAGTGTTAAATACCCACACACCTGCTGCGCACACGCCCCCTGCGCTCGTGAACCTATCCGTGCAAATCACCTCTCCTGTGCACACGTGCAGCCCATTCCAGCTAGCAGCCTTGTTGCTGGGCTGTAAGCTCTGCCTAACAACACTCACCTGCTTGCTAATGCGACCCAACAGAAGTTAAGTGAGATGACACTGTCTCCCGGCTCCCAAGCCTATACATAAGTTCTAGTCACGTGTATTTTCCAAACTGAAGTAGGAGTTATCACTCATAACTTCCTGGGTCATGGATGTTTAAAAAAAGACAGTTCACAGAATTAGGGGGAGAAGAATGCAGGGCAAACTGGGGGTTTTGATCGATTTGTAAACATTCCGAATGTGAGGGTGAAGAAGAAGGAGAAAAGAACAACTTGCAAAGAGTAATGAGCTGGTGTTTGTTACTTAACTGTTAGAAATAACTTTTGGTTGACTGATGTGTGTATTTTGCACATATTGAAACTCTACTTTGGGGACCTTAAAATTTGGTAGCCTTTATGCTACTTTCGTATTTTGGGATGATATGAAAATACAGATCCATAATAATAGGACTTTATGGAGTGAGGCATGCAGTTCCTTTGCTTCTCTGTATCTGCCATCAAGGGTCAGTCCCTTTCTTAGAGATCTTACAGCTTAGAGATCTTTCACATCTGCTGGGCCTCTTCGATGTTCCCCAGAAGAACCCAGAGGAACCCAGTCTAACTACCAACAGAAGAATGAAGCAGAGACTCCATAAATGTGACTGAGATTTTAAATGTCCAGAGAAAAGCCTGAGCAGAGGTGAGAAGTTTGTTCTTAATGTAGCTGAAAGGGTTATGTTGTGTAAGATCCTGCACTCATGCCCTATTGATCTTGCAGTTGTTGATGACATATATGCATCTTTCTTTGCTGAAAACATACCTACCAGTATTTAATTAGATTATTTGCTTGCTTCCTATAAAGCTTTCTGGTGAATTCTTGCCTTTTGTGGAGCTTTAAGAACTGTGATTTGAAGCTGGAAATTGAGACTTTAAATACGAAAGTCTGTGACGTATATTTGAAATCTAAATGCAAATGTGTTTTGCTACTTTTTATAAAATTCCCATGTCTGATTTTGTGCCATTATGCTGGTGCATGTAATTTGAGTTTTCAACTGAACTAAGTGCATTTTCTTGATGAACTTTTCTGAAAAGTTGTAATTTTGAGTCCTGTTCACTTGGAATTATCATCAGGCTTGTTAGCAAATGAATATGGTGAGAACAGGGAAGAAGACAATGGGATGTAGAGAAAAAAAACCCTCAAATTTGAAAGTCTCAAAAGTTCTTTCACTGCGAAAAGCTCTCAAATACAGTTCTTTAAAGCTACTTGGGAAATGTCTGCAAATGGTCACAGAATAAAATCTGAAGTTGTCACCTATTTAACCAAATCCAGGAAATCTTAATAGCAGACTTCTGAATAAGAGCATATAAGGACAGACTAGGTTCACAACTATCATAGGATAGATACTGTCTTTTCAAGTCCAGTCTATTCTCCTTATGGAGATGCTCATGTCGTGTGAATATTCAAGTGCCAGTTAATAACAGCCTATGATGATTTTTGCATCTGCCTGTTCGTATGACGTAGCTGCATTGCTAGATGCCTAAAGTAGCTTTATTCTGCTTTTTGGTGCTTATCCTTGTCTCTCCCCGCACCCACAGCCCACAGTTTATCTAGTCCTTCACTGGAAAGAGCAGGAATCAACACCCCATGCCGCATTCTTCGTTCCCGTAGCCACAGCTCACATAAACTGGGCTAAGCTAGAAAAATAGCTTATCATATAATCATTGGAAACTGAATAAGTTTTCATAATGAATAAATTGCTTTTTCTTTTTATGTGCTGATTTTCTTTCAGTTGTTCTGATTTACTTTTATGCATCTCTCATCAAGTTAGTAAATGTTGTAAGATTTTATTTTCCTGTGACGCTATATTGCTAACTTTGGAGAGGAAGAGAATCCTTCTTTTCTAATTGATGTAAAATACAGTAAACTGGATGATGAATTAAACTTTCTATGTGAGAGAAGGATCTTCTTTATGAATAATGGATTAGATTTTTTAAAACCATATAGATTTTATTTGCTTTCTATTAACTTACTGCATTTAACACTACTTCTGTATTTCTCCACCCCTCCTCCCCCAAGTACATCTTCTAATAAGGCATTTCATAAAATCTATGGTTTATTTTTTTATCTTAAGTAGCTGGACATGCAAGGCAAACACCTTGTTATTGTAAAAGTAGTATGTTTACATCCTCTGGATGGGAACAGCTTGATATTGAACATTTTAAATACATTTGTATCTATAGCAAAGATCACCTAATTATTAAAATTTTGGGCCTAACTTGTGAAATTTATTATTGTGCATCATATTTGCTGTTTTCTGAGCTCCCTTCTGGAGTTTTTTAAGGTAAATATAGTCAATTATGCAGACATATTTAATGAAAGGGGTATTGTGGATGGGGAGGTTTCCCTTGTCACATATGCCCCTATGGCAATAGCTATTGTTATTTACTATTTTTTCGTCCAGTAGTGCATTGGCGTAGCTGTGGTCTTTGACACTATTAAGCTAGCCATTGTTAGACCTGTCTGTGCATTTGTCTGTTTGTTACTGCCTGAGCAGTATTGATTGATTTTACTGTTCCTATCTGTCATGAAGATGGGATGCGCTCCCTCCATTTCATCAATAGAATTTTTGTGAAAGTCACAGAGGCATGTGGTCGATTGTTGAGCCAGAAACTAAAACCTGTCTCAGACATTTCAAAATCTGCACTGATGGCAGAACCACCTCCATTTAGGTATACGAACAACGTACGGTATGATATATAGTAAGAATATATGGTAGCTATATGAACTGTAGGAGGCTTCCTTCTGTTTAAGTCATACAACTTACTGCTTAGAAGTCAGCCTACTGTTTGTCAAATGGGTACCACATTTAGGAAGACTCAACCTTGCTTTCAAAGTATTATTTCCTGTAAGACTGTTATTCTCTTTATCACTGTTCTAGTCCTTCCAGCTTTCTCCATCAGAGCATTCTTCCTTCAGCAGCTATAGTCTACCTGACCTCTTCAGTTGTCCCTGAGTAAAGAGACTCCAAAAGTTCCAATGGTGGTCATTGAAGCTACTGTAACAGTTAACTGATGTTTCAGACTTTTTCTCTTGTGTGATAATATACGGAACTGATCATGTGTTCATTTACTTGGTTAAATATGAATTCAGTAGTTATATGGCTAAGCTAGTTTGTTTGAATTCTGCAATATCTGGATATTGCCATGTGTTCTCCACCAAATATTTTCATCACCAGGCCTGTAGTGAAGATATGAATGTGGCAAATAAACAAATAAATACAACAAAATTTAATGAGAAAACATGAAAATCAAATCCCTTGGTCATGAAATAGATGTAGTACTAAATACATAACTGCACCAATTTAAATAACATATTTCAATGTACAGTATTTGGGAACAGTGTTTTTCATACAAGATTTGTGTTAGGTCAGACTTTGCAGGTAATGGAATGAATAATTAAAAATGCATAGCTTGTTGTATGTTTAGCATACAATTTACTTACAGCTTGGTGGCATTAGTTGAACACAGATCAAAAAATAGAAGTGCATATGAAATATCTTTCTGTGTTTTGCAGTGGCTTTCTAGATGGGATACATCTCAGTTGACCTAATCAAGATTACAAACACCTGTCTCTGAAACTTGTTGCCCTTGGTGTTCTTATGTCCACAAAATAAAAATGCACTTCTGGGACACAACAGATATTGTACACGCTGTAAGAGTGACTCTTTCATTCTACTGATTATAAAAGCAGCCTTAAGGTAGTTAGTTCAGATATTTATGTCTACTTGGTTCTTTGATTGCCATATCTCTGTGCTTCATGCTGATAGACGACTGATTGCCTTTAAGCAGAGCAGCTCTTTAAAGGTGCTAACTTGGTCCGTATTTGCTCCCGTGAAAAGCTAATTTTGCATCATACCTGCCAAAGCATTGCTTACTGTTTGGGATCAGTACACCCTCTTAAAAATTGAATGGCAAGCTGATTAGATTTTTGTGTACTGGTCTTTGTATTCTTCATAATTATTTACTTACATTTTAATTCAAATAATCTAAGAACCAAAATTTAATTTAAGAGAGAAAATATATATGGTGAATATTTAATTTTAAGGGAATGCGTGAGAAATATGAACATAAGCATATATAAACACTGATGTATTCACTTCCATCATAGCGCTGTATGGATATCACAGGATACCTTATTGCATCGCACATTACCTGAACACAGAAAAAGGTGCAATCATTTCAGACAGTTGTAACCGAAGTTGTTGAAGGTGCTGCAGACAGCCCCTACACTAGTTACACAGAAGAAGAGTCTAACTCTTAACTCTCTTGCAACCTGCGTCAGTCATGTAAGGACACAGTAGTACTTAGCTGTAATATTGTTGCATCTTCGCTTGAAATTGTTCGCGTGTGTCCCTCGCCCCTTCTTTTACTCCTCGCTGCCTACTCTCTCCCCTGTGTTTTTGAACAGATTTACAGCAGATATAAAGCCATCTTCCTGCTGTTGTGTTTCTAATTCTTATTTACTGACAGTGACTTTTTTCACCTCTCTTTATACTTCATCTCTCTCTCTTTGGTTTCAAATATCTCTCTTTATGGTCTCTTCATTTTTGCCCCTTCAGGTAAGATTGAGCACTTACGTACATCAATCTGATGAACAAAAGTGTAAGCCTGGAGAAACCAGGAATATCGGATACTAGTCAAAGCTCTGTGGCAGTAAGTATGTGATTTCTTGCCTTTCAAGCCACAAAAATGTGCAAAGACAATAGGTGCTGGACTATAATATACACCCATAATGAGTTTCCAAAATCAAACTATGAGAACAAAGACATCTCTACGTTTTAGTTCTAGCATCTGGAGCATTTTTCAGTTTTAAGTTTTATTTTCTTTCCTTGTAGAACAGAGTGAGAGAGAGAGAGAGAAGGAAGGAAAAAGAGGAAAAGATTAAAAAGAGCAGCTAAGGACAGGGAGGCTATGTTTGCAGGGAGGCGTTTCGTAGAGTCAGTGTGATCTTTTATCCTAAATTCATTTATCTCTCTAACAATAATGAGGTAGTTAGCAATGCTTATCTATTATTTTTTCAATGTTCCAGGTAGAAACCAAACATGCTGAAATACATTCTCAGTATTCCCTGAATTGATTTATGCTTGCAGCTTGTTTTTTTTTTAAAAAAAAAAAAGAAAAAAAAAGAAAGAAATCCAAAAATAGCAGGAGTTATGCATTTAATTCCCTAAATGCAGTCTTTAGAGTGTACCTGCAGAAATGGATGTTTTATCTAATATGTTAGCTGGAAAGCTGTCATTGCAATGATGAATTTGTTTTAGGTTTTTTTTTCACTGCACTGCAGATTATCATTATTATGTTTTGTGCATCTGTGTCCAAAGTACATAGGCACAGCAGCACCTTACACACTAGTTTTATTGAACATGATAATACCCTGACACACAGCAGTCAAGAAAAGGATAAGTCATTAACCTTCCACTGATACTCAGAAAAATATAATACTTCTAGGTCTAATATTTGATAATATAAACATGGTTCAAATTCTTTTTCACGGGACTGTTAGTGATGAATAATTTATTTCTACAGAGGGTGATTTGCACTCTTAGACTTGTTCTCAGCCACATACTTCAGTGTAAAATCCACCACCTGAACAACCCGGAAAGGTTTATAATCATACCCATCTGAAAGCATATGAACTGAGATACAGAAAGGTTGTGACATGACCAAGATTATGCAAGTCAGTCCGAAGAGCAAGTACAGAACTCAACTGGTAACACAGCCAGCCCTGTCTCTCATTTTCTTCCCTGCTGTGTCCCAGCTGTCCTAATATTTGAGATAAATTGGCACCTGGAAGAAACCCAGGGAGCTCAAACTGAATGTGAATAAGATGTGGATACAGAGAAGAAAAGGAAAAGAGTTTGAGGAGCAAGATGAAATTATGGCTTTATTTTTGATGGGAGGAGAGTTATCTTCTGAATCTTGAGAAAATGTTTTAATTTTTCATTGCTTTTTAGAAAGCAAAACAAAGCATCTAGAGGAATACTTTCTTTCAGCTCTTAGTTGAGTAATGGGGCTTTGTCTTCTGGTTTTCTGATAAGACTTTCATAAAGCCCACAGCTAGAACAGTACCCAAAAGCATACCAAAGATTAGCAGGAAAGACAAAATCTCTCTGCCTCATGTTATGTTCTCTCTTCTCAGAGGACAGAGCTCTTTAATCATGGCTGCAATAAGCCTTGGGAAAAGGACACTCCACTGCAGCTTCACAGGAAAGCTGTTGTCATCATCTTCTTCAGGAATAGCCACGGATCCAGCAAATCAGTCTTGCTTCTGCGAGGTGCCCTGGAAGATGCAGGTTCTGCAATGTTCTCTTTTTTTTGCAGAGGGGGATGATCTTTGCTTGCTTCTTAATCTACCTCCTCACCACTTTCTACTTTCTCCCACGTTTGTCTGGGGGCTCTGCAGCTGGAAGCCTGACCACGTTATGGTCCACCAGTACATATCCTGAGCATTTTCTACATGAGCTGAGCAGTACTGCTGAGCAGTAGCCACAGCAGGTCTCGCTAGCAAGGGACTCTGCCTCATCTCCTTGCTGAGGACCATAAGAAGCCTTACATTCCATGGAGTGGTACTAACCCAAGTAAGTGTCCATATACACTTATATACTGCTTGCAGTGCAACATAACCTAAGTTTTGCTATTGCTTGGATATCCCATGATAGCTCTCCTTTGAATAAGCTTGCTTCATGTCCAAACAAAACTGCCAAGCTGGCAAAAAAAAAGCCTTATCTAACACTGCTGAAGTTAACAGAAATTTTGCATTGAGCTTCACCTGGGCCAACATCTCACTTCCAGCACAGAGAAAGATGTGAGGCAGGTGTGCCGTGTAATGCACTGAGCAGTCTTGCTTCCAGAGGGTGCATAACAAGTTCCTCCTTGCTAAAGTCTGCAATTTCTCTCCATTCTGAGAGGATGCAGTAAGAACACACCCTCTATGTGTGCCTGCACTCAGCAACTGAGAACCATTCCCATGTCCTGCACTTTAGGAGTAACAACAATGAAAAGTCTAAGGGAGAAAATTCACAGAGAAATGTATAGTTTGAATTTATCAAGCAGAGTATTTATGATTTCAACTGTGGACAAGAATTTTGAACGCCACAGAATAGGTTTTCATTCTTTCTCTGTATCCATAAGGCCGCCTTCTTGTATGTTATGATTTTCTGTTGAAAATATAAGATTAAATTATTTATTATTACTAGTGGAAAGTAAGAAATGTTCCTGATTCTCAGGCCTAAAATCAGACTTAATTTAAAAATATTGTAATTTAGATAATTTGCTAAAGTTCTGGATACTCACACTGGTAAGAAAGGAGGTGTATATCGGTGATGAACTAGCACTAATTTAATCTTCTTTGAAGGTAATAGGTTTTAATGAAAATGCAGTAGTATGAACTGCCACAGTAGGGTTAAAACAGCATTAAGAAGTATAACATGGAATAAGTAGAGACCTAATAGCATGACTGCAACAGCCAGAAGAGTACTATAAATATAGAAAGCCAACAAGTTAAAATGTTGATAATATATCAGAGCTCTATAAATTGTTCTACTCAATAAATAGATTGATTTGCTAAATAAAATACTATTATTACATCATCCTGCTTCATCTTTGGATTCTGTTCTTCACACTTATAAATTAATTGCTATCTTGGGTAAGATTTGTAGTGTCACTGACAAATGTGAAGGGTCATTGCAAAGACTGAGGAGAACTACTAACAGCTGTTATTTTCTTATGACCTAGCTTTCAAGAAATGTTTTTCTTCTTTGGTGCAAATAATCTTGCATGACCATTCTTTAAGTGGGGCCATAGGTTTTTCGTTCAACTTTGATACCTATAAAATTATTGGTTTAAAGCTCCTGTCATGTTAGAAAATAGTTATGCATGAGAAAAGCAACCATCTGTAGGCTGCATATAAAAAGTAGTAAAATGCAGGTAATTACAATGTTAAGCAGACGCACTATCCTGTCAAATGCAGCCATACAATTGCAGCTATTGGTGTCATATTGTGATATGTATTTATTGCATAGTTATTATATGAGTTTAACTTTTACACAAGGTACTGGTGCTTCTTCTTTGAATGCTACTGAAAACAATGCAGAGTACAATAAACTGTGGACGGCAGAATTAGAGCTTTGGAGAGGAGGGGAAGGAGATTCATAGTAATTTCTGTTGATTCATTTAACTGACAACTAGGAGAAAGGAAAAAAGACTGAAGGCTAGGGAGAAGCTATAACTACATGAGGGAATGTAGCGGTAGCTAGAAATTCAGGAGGAAGCTGTTTATACAGAGGGTTTATACAGATCTCTGAGAAAGGATCAGGCAGCCAAAACAGAACAGTTTATCATGATCCATTAACATTACTTTGTTTTTAAGAGTATCATGACAGCAAATATATTACTTTAAAACAAATTTAAAAGTATACTGTAAGTCACTGATAAATGCAAGTAAGGTGAAATAGGACTGTTTAGGAATTGGTACAAAAATACCAACATTATGATCTAGTGTGCTCTTTCAATAGAGATGTAGTTAAATCAAACCAACTCCATCAAAATTCTAAATGTATATACTAAGGGGAAAAGAATTTTCTTCATAATGGTCTAACAGGGTTTCTTACGATTAAAAAAAAAAACCCTAAAAATCTTCTTTTTAAAAAAAAGAAATATGTAATATGTTTCATTCTTATTCTTAAAACTTCAGTTTCATAACTCCTTTTACTGTATTTTCAAGAACATTGATGCAAAGTAAATAATTTTAAATAATAGTTTTGCTCTTAGGATACACAAAGAATACATGAATACTTAGTTTAATTGCTAAGGATTAAGCTATGGTATTTAAAATAATTTTATTTCTAAATTTTCACAAGTTGCAAACACTTGCATTTATTTTTCCAATAGAAAATATTTTCACTATTTTTGTATTTGTTTTAGTGGTGCACTGTTAGTTTTCAGTATAAAAACATGGCATAATAAAGTCTTCTACAATATGTCATAATTTTTAGTTATTGCAATTGTTAGCAATAAATTGGTTAGCATTTTCCATACATGTACACACATTCTCTCTATCTCTTCAATTCTCTTCCACACTCCTCTAGATATTTTTTTTTTTGCCACTATACATCTGAATTTTAGAACTGGGAAATCAAACTTTTGAAACCTGAGAGCTGTACACAATGTAATTAAAGTAATTAATAACTGCTATCTTTTGGAAAGGCATGCAGTTGGAAATGACAGTCCAGCCATGGAAGAACTTCTAATTTGATTTCATGATTGTACAAACAGCAGTATACAGCTTTTATAAAGATCTGGTTGTTTCTTTCTCATTTTTCCCAGTTTAGGGTTTGTGGGCTAGAAGGTTATTGTTGGGGTTTTTTGATTTTCAATTTGTCAACACAAAAAAAAAAAAACCAAAACAAAAAAACCAAAACATTTTTGCTTCCCATTCAAAGGCAGAAAGAGCAATGGAAATATTTTAAGTAATGTGACTGAATTTCATTTTCCAGTTTACCAAAAAGTCATCATTGAGGTTCTGGTTTTCTTCAAAACAAACTTACTGTTGCTTTGTAACACTTCCAGTGAAACTGTAAACCACAAAAAGTCCTACGTCTTATGTAGATTTAATTGATGAATCAAACCAGGCTGTACAGCTTGTCACATTAAGTCATTTTCTGGATCAATGTTCCCTTGTGTAATTGGACATTTGTATATTTGACATTTTTAAGGCTGAGTTTTCGTACATGTACAAGTCTACATGTTCTTTGGCATCTGAGTGGGAAGTGAAGTTTCACAAGGGACCCAGAATACACTTGCTGAAACGAACTGTGTAAAGGATTGGAAGGATAGCTTTTATTTAAGGGTCATGAGGTAATTTTAACACTAGAGTTAACATGTGGTTTGCTGGCTCAGAACCTTATTAATAATAACAAATAATATATTTTTTACTGCTTTGTGCTTGTATAAAAACAGATGTGCCTAGTCTTTCAGAGACTGGGGTTCAGATGTCAAAAAAATCCTCTCAATAGGAATGAAATATAAGAAATTAATATTAGCTGTTAAAGCTTTTTGGAAAACAACACTTTTTAAAAATACTTACAGAAAGATTTATCAAGTTTTGAAGTATACATAGCTCAAGGACAAGGCAACAACTCAGAACAGCCCCTGTGTTTTAGAAGCAAGCATGCAACTAATACAGTTCCCTCCTGTTTTGCAATAAGGTTAGAAGTATTTTGAGTTAAGTTTCTAGTGGAAGGTACCATGACCTGAGTGAAAAATAATTTGGAAGTACCGGTCATGGTGATCCTTCAGTATCAATGTAAACAGCCCTTCTATTCACAAATAATTTATAAACAGTTTAATGATTTCAGAACTGTCAGCCTAAGAGGAATGTGGCTGGGAGGGAGGAGGTGATGAACTGTCATTTGGCTATTCAGTGTTGGCTATTGGCAGGCAAATCATTATGTGCTGTCAGTAACCTAAATCTCATGTCAGTGTTCTGCTTACTGATACAATGAGAAAGAATTTTTGCAAATAAAGCATGATGAAAACTGCTATTGCCATAGGGACAGTGTGTTTCATGTGGTATTACAGATATTTTTACTTAACAGCAGGCTTTTTTTATTAAATAGATTTATGCAAGCAGTAACCCATTCACTCAAATGCTTTCAAATAGCAAGAAATAAAGGTCAAAAATAAATCAAACTGCCATGTGGTTATCAAGAAGTTTTATTTTTCTGTGTTCTGCTCTATTTAAGGGTTAGTAATCCTAGTTTTCTAATTGATTTGTCCTGTGTCATTGATAAATTGTTTATGATTCAAATTTGAGAAGTACTGCGCTAACTAAACTACAGCTCTTATTGACATGGGAAGTTGTGTACACCCAGCTTCTCTGAGCCTTCCTCACTCTCTAACTGTATTCTGTAAAATGAAGGTAATAATTCCTACCTTTTCTAGAGGTTGTCATGATTGATAAGATATTAATATTATATGTGGATATAAAAATGTGTAAATCTGCCTAGGAACCAGATTTTGACAAGGGAAGGAAAAAAATTCTCTGATCTAATATCTCTTTAAATGTACATTCTTGCCTTAGTAGACAAGACACTATACAAAATAGTTCAGAGATACAGCAGAGTAATTGGGCTACAGAAGTTAAGTACTTTGGTTTTGATATACCAAAAGTGTTCCAAACAGTGATATTAATGGTTTTGCCTGTCCCTTTTACTCCCTATGCACACTGTCAAAAGCTGAAGAAGACCATTGTTTTTCTACGACAGAGAATGAGATAAAGCTGAGACAAATACAGCTTCTGTACAAAATATTTTTGTGGTCTTTACTGTATCTCTGGCTTCTAGTTCCTGATGTGCTTGCAGAAGGGTTGCTCAGACTATCTGAAATGCATATCAATCATGTATTAAGTGTGATGAAAGCTCTGAACACACCACTGAACTTTCACAAACTTGTTTTATTGGCTTAAATTTTAACTTATGTTTGAATTTCCTTAGGAAACTGTTTGGATTGTAGCATTTTGTCTTCTCAAGTATACTTGGCATTTTTCTCTATTTGCCTAATTCATTGCTCAAATCATTCTTCAAGCACTGTTCAGAAATAGCACTGCCTATATTAACAGCCATGATGAAAGGATTACAATTCAATAGTGTGTATTCTCTCAGTGATGTAGCATGATGATAATAAGTAATTATTGTACTTCCTGCTTCTACTCTTCCTTTTATTTTTTTTTTTAATATATTATTTCCCCCAAATTGTAGTGGATATTAAGTGACAATAGAAAGTTGAGGAAGAACTTGTGTTGTTTTTGTAGAGATAATTCATGGAACAATGAAGCACGTGTAGCTAAGTTCTCACTGTCTTAATGTCGTACTGGACATAGACTGCCATATGGAGTTTATTCATATCAACAGGCACGTAGAGTTGTTGACAGATCCTTGAATAAAACAGACTTAGAAATTGTGGCTGTTTACAGACAACCTATTTTCTGGAGGGAAGAATAGACATTATGCAGCTAGGTAACTACATAACTTCTGAATTTTGGTTTCCCGCTTTGCAAGTCAGCAAAATAATACTTCTTGAAGCTGATGTGTGACAAAGTTGATATCTTTGTTTACTTAAATGAAGATGATACATAATTAAGTCTGAGCCTGTATGTTCGTTGGTTTGATTTTGATGAGACAGGCAGTTCTGACAAGTTCTGGCATGAGCTGGAGAACAAGAAGCTCTCAAAGGAGTCCAGTGCTCTGCTCTCTTGGCTACTTTTGTGGTTTATTCTGTCCTGTGAGCCACAGGGCATGACTGTAGACATTGCTGCTGTGGCACTCTCTTAGGGCAGCGATAATAGAATCATAGAATAGTTTGGGTCGGGAGGGACCTTTAAAGGTCATTTAGTCCAGCCCCTTTCAGAACCCTCTCCAACCTGGCTTTGAATGTTTCCAGGGATGGGGCATCCACCACATCTCTGGGAAACCTGTTCCAGTGTTCCACCACCCTCAGTGTACAAATATTTTTTTCACTTTACATCATCTGAGAATGGACCCTGTGACCATGTCTTCCTAACATTTTCCTACTGAAAATCAATCAACTGTTTTCTCACTTTCACACTGTAAACTCTGTTACAGGTAGAATGATGGATCCCTTTTTGTTACACAGACAATTAAATACTTTACCCTGAGGCAAATCTTCATGTTGACATTCTTAGTACAATTCAAGGTGTTTTCATGACCTTTAAAGCGCTGGATAGACCACAACCCTGTTACGGCAGCTGAGATAAGCTGGAAGAAAACTCACGTCTGTGTCTCAGTTTGAGCGTGCCATTCAGAGGACTGCCTCTGGAATCCGCCTGCTTTGGCAGTTTATCAGAACTCAAGTCTAGTGACCTTCAGATTAAGAAAAAAATCAAATGCTAAACATTAAAAAGAAAGCAAGTCATATCTACTTTTTAGCTCAACTCTTGACTTCTGTAACAAAGGCCAGAGCTGATATTAATATAATATAAAGGGCCTCCTCCCTTCATATTAATTCTTTTGTAAGCCTTTTCAAAACTGAACTTGTTTTACAGAACAAGGTACCACAAAATATTTTAGTTTCTCTACACAATATAATGTTAATTAATTTGTTTTCTCAGTAGCTTTTTTTTTTTCCAGTGGATGAATGACTTTATTCTCCTGTTTTCCCAATAGGAGAGTAGTACATGTATTTTAATATATTGTATTACTCATGCCATTCAAAATGTCTGTCTTAAATAGTACTAGAGAAGACATTGTTCTTTCTTTTTCAGGGAATTCAATTAGTGAACACTGCATGCCAATAATTAATGAATAACCAAGTTAGTTCATTGCTTCTGGGAATTTTGACAATTTCATTTGTATTTTTCAGTACAAGTTTACCATGTTTATTCCTAGAGTTTCAGTGGTCAAAAAGTTTTAAACATCAGAGAAAAGAAACATAAAACCATCACAACAAAGCTTATAGTAAATATGCTAACATATGCACTTTTGAAGACATACATCAAGAGCAGATAATACCATGTAAGTCTTAGGACCCAAAGGAGCTCTTATTCAAACTGTTAAACTGTCAACTGCTTTGTGGACCTCAGTTTGTATGCATGAAATATTTTAAAAGGCTATTGGAAAAGGTCAGAGTCCTTAAAAAAAAAACAAAACACAACAACAACAAAAAAAAACCCAACAAACTTCAGCAGATTTATCTCCTTCTTAGAAAAGTAGAAGGATGATAAAACAGGGTTTCTTCTGTCCTTGCAGCTTTGAAAAAACACTAAGGATATAGGACATTTATAGCAATAAGATCCTGAAGTTTTTATACAGTCAAGCTACCTCTTGCCTTTGACAATCGTCCCTCAAAAGCTACTTCAGCTTCCTCTGAGTCAGTGGAAAACCTTCTAGTGATTTCAAGAGAATTGGATGAGCTTTTAAATGCAGTTATCCAGCTGCACAATTAACAGCCAGAAAAGCACATTCTATAAATTATTTCGCTATTTAGGGATACATTTAGCATGTCCTAGCAATAACAATTAACTGGGAGAAGAATGACTCATCTAAGCCTTCTCCAAATCCATTAAGTCAATATCTGACTCACTTTTTGTGGTGTGAAAAATGGTTCGTTCACTAAATTCACTCTAGATTTTTTATCAAATCATCCAAACTGTATTAAACTGAATTGCAATTGAGTCAGGTAAGTGCCAAGTTGCAGCAGAAAAACAACAGAGGTTAATCTACCATACTGCTAGGTTTGCCATTTGCCTGAAGATGCCTTGGCCCTAAGTGGTGTGGCAGTTTTAGGAGGATCCTGAAGGATGGCACCACTGCTGGAGATGCAGGATGCTTGTCCTCACAGCCAGACCTCTCAGCCCTCTCTGAAAATCAAAGTGGATTCCTTGCAGTGATGGGCTCATGGGCTGTTTCCAAATTCCCAGCAGCAGCATCCCTATGCCCCCTTTGAGGGTATTTTTTTTTTTTTTAAGCCCATAAAAGCTGTGAGACATCCAGATCTCTTTTTCTTGCTGTTTAGATGGATAAAGAAAAGCTTGTTGTCTTATGACAGGGGGCTTCTGGAGATGAGTTTAAGACAGCAAGTGGTCAAGAAGAATGAATTCCCTGCAGCACAGCAAGTGGTCAAGAAGAATGAATTCCCTGCAGCAAGGTTTTTGGAGAGATAGTAGTGGAGGGCACACTGGGGGCAAGTTTTTAGCATGTTGATTAGGAAATAATTTTCAATACTGGTCTAACCAAACCAGTTGCTTAAAACCTAAACTGCTTTCAGTACAAGCCTTATTCTCCCAGTTTCACATTATGCTTAGAGAATGTGACTGTGGGTTGAATACATTTTACATTTTCAAAATATTGAATGCACAAACAATATAATATTGATGTCGAAACATGCAGAGGCACTATTTTATTGGTCATCTGAAAGACGATCATTAAAGAGGTAGATTTACATATCATAATTCACTGAAGTTAATCTATAAGGCAGCACTTTAATAAGGGACCCTTCCTGCTGCTACATCCCTTTCTTTCCCAGATATGAAACGGAAGTTCATCCAGCCTCTTCAAGAAAATCTTCACTGATACAGAGATTTTACATCCTTTCTGGGGAAAAATGCAGTGTTTTATTATTGTGAATAGTATCCTTCTGGTTTCCTCTTAATTCATTCTAATTAATTCTTGGCCTTTGGAGTCCAAAATCCTACAACATTATTATCTATTCAAAATCTACTTCATCCTCTGAGATCCTACCAATGCAAAGTAAAGTAGTATTAATACAAATTTACTTATCTGTCAGCCTATGCTCTTTTTTTTATTGTACCCAGTTTGCCTTTTCCCAAGCAGCCTGGAATTATTGATGATCAATTGCAACTACAATTTCTTAGCTTCTTTCCTAGAAAGCTATCTTGTACTCAAGTACCATATTCTTTCAGCTGAACACTAAATTCTTTTTTTTTTTTTTCATCCTTTCATTATTTTTTTTCTTTACAGAAAGAAAGGCCACTTCCTTAGTGTGCCAAGATCTCAAATTCTAATCCCAATCCCAATCCGAAAGTGCTTGCAACCCCTGTGGTGGTGTATGCTTTGAGAGCTATTTAAAAAGATGCTAACTTGAGATCAAGTTCATTCCACTCGGATATGGAAAGCAACATTCTCTCAAAATGCCCTGAAATTGAGGCCACAGTTTATGTAATATGAAGATGAGGAAATTCATTCTTTGCCTTTGAGCAGAGCAATTTGCAGCCTGTCTGTCTAGCAGCAGCAGCATTATTCTCAGTCTGACCACTAGCTGATCTATAATAATATGCAGTTCTCTATGCAGTGCATTTCCATTAGAAGCAGAACAGGTATGTGTGAAGCATTATATATTTTTATGTGTGCTAATATATTTATACACATGTACTTCAGTATGTGTGTTAATACACGAGTTGGTCTCCTGCCATGTGTCAGACACTCCCAATTCTCTTCAGCTCATTAAAGCTCCATAGAAGCCTGAAGCATAATGTTTTCCTGGGAGCCAGGATGAAGGTGGCACACATCTCAGTCTGGCTACCACTTTATTGTTTGGCAAGCAGAGAAACATGAATGTAAGCCATAAATTGGTCTGCAAACATTTCTATGAAAATAATCTCCAACTGCTTTGAAACAGATTCTGTTTGTAAACAGAACTTGCTACTGTTTGGATGCAGATTACTTTTAGTCCATCCACTTTCTCCTTTTTTTTCCCCATGTTGTATTTCATTTGTAAAGAACTGTAAGATTTGAAACTCACAGCCTCTTAAGGAACATTTAAATGCCAGGCTTTCTTTATGTGCTATGTTTTTTCTTTTATAATATAAACTGTGAACACAGAAAATTCAGTACTGTACCAGATATCTTTGCCTTTAGGTTTGTGAAAATGTCAGTGATTACTACATCAAAACAAAACTAAATAATACTATTTAACTTCTTTTAACATATGCATTTGATATGCACTAAAAAGACCACACTAGCTCCTGAACTATGAATATAAGTCCTATTATAATCATTCCAATGTGTTACTTGTTTGGCCAAGATTAAAGTACTGGCACATTTACATTCTGACTCAGTTTCAGAATCAAAAGAAAAGTTTCAGGCTGAAATCAAGAAGAGTTTCTTTTTTTTTTTTTTTATGAAAACTCTAAATCTAAAATGCTTCACTTTAGAAAACATAGGATAAAAAAAAAAAAAAATT
>WHYT01013953.1:0-30259 GCA_009806455.1 Tetrax tetrax | reverse complement strand
TTTTTTTTTTTGTTTTTTTTTTTTTAATGAGGTTGTAGGTTCTACTAAACTATACAAAAAGAATTTTAGTATATACAGAATATACTTTAGTATATACAGAAAGTGTCTCTCATCCATACACACACAGGGCATGTAATATTAATCTCCGTATAAGCAAATTTTTTGTATGAGACACAAATCTCTGTATAATTTTTAATCCAAATCAAGTCCTGATCTGTACAACCATAAAAGACATGGTAGAAACTGAACTACACAACAGCATTGGGTAGATATCTATCAAACCATAGTCTGTTACCAGACTAAGCTCAAATTACATTTTCAGCCTAACTGCCAAGACAAACATGGCCTCTAGGATCAAACTCTTTGTCTCTAGTGTCCCGTTCAATCCAAATTATGAATCTATTGGCTTAACACAGTCACAGCTGTCCAGAGGAAAAAAAGTTTCTAAGGTAATCAGAAGTGCAAACAATAGACAGCCTGACCAAAGGACATATTTATTTTGGTGTCATAATTGTTAGAAAAGTTCAACATGATCTAGTATGTCATTAGACTGGGGAGTCAGTCTTGTTCAGTGTGGATTAAGAAGTGAAATTCTGAGCTTTAATGACAGAATATTCCCATGATCCTGTATACAGAACAGATCTCTTCAAGGTCCTTATTCCAGAAATATTGCCTATGGTGACTGCATCTGTGAAAAGACTAATTTTCAAAAAGTACCACTGTAACTGCCCTTGGAGGCAGCTTATGACATTGTGAAGCACTGAGGCTTTGGGAAGACTTGGAAATGGGTCTCTGTATCTTCTAGTAATGATTTTTAATACACTGTCTAATGTTAGTGAACTTACATAAAGACAGGTAGCAGGCCAGCAGAGTAAACACAACTTGGGAAGTCACATGTTCACTGTTAATAGCTTTTATTAGCCCAAATGCTAATAGGATATTTTGCATAGCATTAAACAAAGTCTGCCACTAATGGAAGTAACACTCATATTGGCACCAAAGTATTCTGTAGGAGATTATAAAGTACAAGCAGAAAGAGGAGAAAATGTTAGTCTATCCCAGTTAAATAGTTAATCATTTAGGAAATGTGAATCTGTTGGAAATGAGACCTCAACAGTTCTTTGTCTCACGGAGACTGAAATTTCATATCCATCATCTGCACCTCAGATAGTTCATGCCTGTTAAAATAGGGTTCCTTGAAATAATTCTGCAGATAAATCACATCTTTGAGTGACTCACAAGGAATCTGAAGTAGGGAGATTGGGGACTTTTGGAAAGAAGTGGGGTCTAGAGAAATTTCTATATCACAAATGCATTTATAATAAGAACTGCTGCTCAATTTGCTGTGATGGGGAGTATTTTCTTGGTTATACATGTTTCAATATGGTACTTTTCCATCTTTCCCACAGAAAGTGAGTTGAGATTACAAGGTTTCATAGCCACTGCAACAATTGGGCTGCTGTGAGGCTCTATGAAGCAACTGTACAGCTTTCTTCTCTCCTTTTCTAACTGCTCATCTACCACCGTAGAGCATAATGGAGCCAGGCTTTTTACAGAGCAGGCAGTTACTTGTGCAGTTTTGTATTCATCTAATCTAATGCATTTCTAATGAACTCTTCACTGTGAAATTGGTGCTTTCTTGAATATGAAAAGAGTAAATCCTTGAAATTCCTGCCTGTTTTTCAGACTAAGCTGAGACCATGTGCCATTGAACATTTGTATTCATGCATATTTAAGTATATTTGTTCTTGCATTGATTTTGTAGAATGCCTTTGGGTGTTCCCTAGAAGGACTCCCTATGTAAACCTAAGCATGTGGGTGACTTATGGAGGACAGGGCTTAGGAAATTGGTAAATATGTATTTACATAAGTTAAGGATATAGTCAGTGTGTTAATATTTCATTTCCTTGCTGTGCTTCCCTTCTGTGTCAAAAACTTAATGTTAAACAAGTACTAGAGTTTTTATTTTTTTCTTGTTCTTGAACAGTCTGATCTACTCATAAATATATCAAATGTTCTACACTGCGTAAAAACCATATTCTTCTTACTATTTTGCATCCTCTCTTCCCAGGCTATCAGTCTTTTTAATTTTTTTCCTTTCTTCAATCATTCATCTGCTATTTTTATTGTGCATTAAGCTTGTAAGATGTTTTAACAGATGTCTGTACAGTAGCAAATACCATAGACTCCCAACTTCTTGGCTTGAACGGGGGCTTGAGGAGGAGCCTAGTTCCTCTAGTCTTGAGATAAATTTATGTAACTGGCTCTGTGTTATGTTTCCACTTTCATTTGGAATAGATAACTTGTGTTCATCTCTTCATTGTTATATAGGATAATCTGATTATGCTCCTATTCTTGAAAAGTTTTGGTGAAATATAAAATATTATTTATAGGTGTGATGAGATCACAAGATATTCCAGGGCCTGTATGCCATGTGCACATTGTAAGTGAACATATTTATTGGCATTTTGTTTCTTTTGGTTAACACAGAGGCTCCCCTAATGTGCAAGGTGAATTCTGCAAAATTTTAACAGAAGATAAAATGGTATGTATTGCATAACAGATGCTCTAGAAACAGCTGGAAAGAAAGAATTAGTGAAACAAAAATACATTCAAGGCCAGGTTGGACGGGGCTCTGAGCAACCTGATCTAGTTGAAGACGTCCCTGCTCCTTGCAGAGGAGTTGGACTAGATGACCTTTAAAGGTCCCTTCTAACCCAAACTATTCTATGAGTCTATGAGAGATGTTGCAATGCTATATTGCACTTTCTTGAGTAGTAGGGTCCATTGGCATGCAGTATCCTGACGATGATATGTATTTAAGCACATAATTACGGAGTCTCCGACCTCTGCAGTGTAAATTCAGATGAGACTCAGAGATAGCTTAGCCAGCTCCATTGCTTGATAATAGAAGTGATGGAAATTATTTTTAGAAGGATGAACTGCCAGTGTTGTCATCAGCTATCACATACAATCACTCCCGAAGTAGCATACTAGAAAAGTCTCTGAATTCATCTTTCTCTGCAGAGGTCTTCTGTGCTGTCTTACATATTGGAAAGATAATAGCTTATTTTTCTTTCTTGGGATGAAGGATAATAGTCTTCACTACTGAAGGAAAATATGGGATATTTTGGAAAACATGGAATTGTTTATTTTTACATCTTGCCTGCACTCATATTTCTGATACATTTCTCTCTTATGCATTCAAAAGAGAGGCTAAGAAAGCCTGAGTCAGATTCACATTTTACACACTGAGGAAACATGTTCAACTCTTTTTGCTAGAATAATCTGTTGAGAAACATCACATGGTCTTTTTACAAAGAGCAGAAAATGTTTCAGAGTAAGTCAGTCACATGAGTTTGAACAGCAATAAACAATGCCTCTCTTAATTTCCAAATACTTTCAGATCATCCTCATTCTTGAAATCTAGCTGTTTCCTAACTAAAGTTTTAATAAGCAGAATTTGATATTATAGAATCTTCTATTGAAGTGTCGCTTTTACTGAATTTCCTAGGTCTAGTGCTGCTCATTATGTCCAATGGCTGATGATGTAACTGCAGAGAAGCTCAAATTTTCTTAGTCAGCCATAAGAACAGTATCCTTCATGCAAAATCAGTAGTTTCTGAGTTATATTTGGAATGAGCCATCTTTGTAATACCACTTCACATTATCCACATTATGCTGTCACTAAAAGGTTAAGAAAGAGTCACAATTTATGACTTACCCTCACCAACTCTCTTCAGACTCAGTTATGACCCCTGAACAGCCAGTTCAACTCCTATTGAATTGTGACGATCCCAAAGTATGAGGCTGCCTAGTGCAGAGCAGCTAAAGCATCTGATGACTATTTTAATCCTCTCTGCAGTTAAGATAAAAATGGTCCTTACCTTCTTAGCTGCACATCATCTCTACCACTTACTTAATGAAATTTCATTACAGAATTTGTATAATTCCTCCTCTCTCCTATTTCTTTTCTGTTCTTGTTTCTCTCATTACAGTGCACTGTCCTTATCCAGATCATAAATGTATTTATTATCATTTACAACAGAGCAACTGCATTTTTTTTTTTTAACTTTCAATATTTTAGCTGTAAATAAAACTCCCCAGAAAAGCTGGAAAGAGTATTTCTTAGGCAATATATGCAGCACTAAATCTAATGGGTATAGGTTGTCATCAACTGATATTAGTGAACGCACTTAACTCAGTAGATACAAACTGAGTCAGTACATTAACATTTGCAAAGTCAGGGCCTTGCATTTGAAAGGCTCTTGCAGATGTGGGATTGTGAAACTCTACTCATTACTTCCTGAAAGCTTGAAACATGTTCACCTTTTATAATGTATTTTAAAATCCATTAAAAATAAAGTGTTTTCAGCAACACTGTAGGAAGGACTCCGGCTTTGGCAGGGAGACTAGCAAAATAATCTAATAGTCTTTCTTCATCAGTAATTTCTGTGATCCAGTTAACTATGATAATGTGGCTAATTATATAATTTTAAACTGATTAAACCTGTAAACATTCCCTTCTCAAAGAGCTTACGTGCTTATATTAAAATTAAACAGGTTACTGACAATAGAAAATGAACCAACTACTTAAGTAAAATCTATTCTCATATGTTTTCTTCAACAATTTCATCAGTAGTTCTTGAAATCAGTCAAAAATTTACATTAAAATTTCAGGTTTTGAAAATAAGGACACTTCTTTTTTTCTGTTTCTGAAGTTTGGGAAGGTTTCACTTTCAGGAGAGGTATTGATGCCATAATGAAAAAACCCCATATTTTTAGGTTAGATAATAGCACAGTATCTCCAAATCTAACATAGTATATCACAATCTACAGGAGAATCTAGATTATTATATATCAAATATGTCAGCATACAAAGACTAAAAGGTTTAATAATTTCAATTAGATAGCAAGTAAAGTTCCTTCCTAGACAGTGAATTGTAAATTAATTGCATCTGAGACGGATTTAGATGGACTTTAACACCCAGAAAACTCCTATCTTCAGCCTTTTAGGAAGAAATAACTGCAGTTGCATCTTGTTGGCTGGTTATTACCAAGCTCATAGCTTTCTCATTGTTGAAAGGAACAGACAATAAATCAAATATTTGCAGAACTCCATACTATTTTCTTCAAAATCTATACTACTTTCAAAATTGCTCTAATTTAGATTAAAATATTGTGAGAGTTGAAATTCAGATGATTTGTATGAAGGTTAGTTTCCCAAAGCTGTCTGTATTTTGGATATTAGCTTATAACTAAAGTTTTGGGTTGGTTGCTTATTAGTTATTTGCCTTCCATTGATATTTGTGTTGATTAAAGGTGATTTGTCTTTCTAGTACTATCCATTGAAAAAAAAATTACACTTTTTGTGTCAATATTATCTGAAATATTTCTAAGTTCTTTAAATTTAAGTAATCGATAAGATTTATGCTCAATAGTTCATTTATTATTTTATTTTGCAAGATAATTTAAAGGAAATTTATGTTCAGTCTAACTTTGTATTACTCTAATATACTTCTTGATAAGGAAGATCACATGTCTAATGATTTGAAAACTTCAAAAGCTTTCATAGAATATTCTTAAAGTGAATTTACAATGATTGTCAGTACTGAACATTTTAACTACAGAATCACAGAATGGTTGAGGCAGGAAGGCATCACCTAGTCCCATCCCTTGCTCAAAGAAGGGTCAGTCAGAGCAAGTTGCTTAGGGTCATGTCCAGTCAGGTTGTGAATACCTAAGGATGGAGACTCACAAAGTATTCGGGGCAATCTGATACTGTGCTTGGTCACCCTCACAATGAAAGGTTGTTCTCAATTTTAATTGAATTTCCTGTATTTTAACTTGTGACTTTTGTCTTTTGTCCTCTCACTGGGCACCACTGGAAACAATCTGGTGGTACAATGCACTAGACTTGGGTCCTCCTGAGCCTTCTCTACTACAGGATGAACGGTTCCAGCCTTCATAGAATCATAGAATGGTTTGGGTTGGAAGGGCCCTTTAAAGGTCATCTAGTCCAACTCACATGCAGGTAGCAGGGACATCTCCAACTGGATCACTTTGCTCAGAGCCTCGTCCAACCTGGCCTTAAATGTTTCCAGGGATGGGGCATCTACCACCTCTCTGGGCAACCTGGTCCAGTGTTCTACCACCCTCAGTGTAAAAATTTCTTTTTACTTAGGTCCAGTCTGAATCTACCTCTCTCTATTTTACAACCATTACCTCTTGTCCTATCAAAATAGGCCTTTCTAAAGAGTTTCTCCCTGTCTTTCTTATAAATCTCCTTTAGGTGCTAGAAGTCTGCTATAAGGCCTCCCCAGAGCCTTCTCCAGGCTGAACAACCCCAACTCTCTCAGCCTGTCCTCACAGGAGAGCTGCTCCAGCCCTCTGATCATCTTTGTGGCCCTCCCGTGGACTCTCTCAAACAAGTCCATATCCTTCTTATGTTGAGGAATCCAGAGCTGGACACAGTACTCCAGTTGGGGTTTCACGAAAGCAGAGTAGAGGGGCAGAATCATAGAATCATAGAATGGCTAGAGTTGGAAGGGACCTTCAAAGGTCATCTAGTCCAACCCCCCTGCAAGGAGCAGGGACATCCCTGACTAGATCATGTTGCTCGACCTGCTGGCCACACTTCTTTTGATGCAGCCCAGGATGCAGTTGGTTTTCTGGGATGACAGCACACATTGCGGGCTCATGTTTGGCTTCTTGCCCATTAGTATCCCAAGTCCTTCCCCTCAGGGCTGCTCACAATCCATTCTCTGCCCAGCCTGTATTTGCCCTGACCCATGTGCAGGACCTTGCACTTGGCCTTGTTGAAGTTCATGAGGTTCTCATGGGCCCATGGGCCCTTTCCTAGCCTCTCTTCATATGAGAGATGGTCCAAGCTCTTAATCATCTTTATGTCATTTCACTGGACTTGCTCCAGTATATCTCTGTCTCTCAGTTACTGGGGAGTCCAGGGCTGGACAGAGCATTCCTAGATATGTCTCACGCAGGCTGGGTAAAAGGGAAAGATGTTCCTTAACTTTCTGATAATGCTCTGTCTAATGCAGCTGAGTAGGCTGTTGGCTTTCTTTGCCGCACAAGAGTATTGCTGTATCATGGTCCACTTGATGCTTACCAGGAAACCCTGAGTTTTCTCTGCAAAGCTGCTTTCCAGCTTGTGTGCTCCCAGCCTGTGCTTGTGCATGGGGTTGTTACTCCCCAGGTGCAGGACTTTGCACTTCCCTTTGTCAGAACATCACAAGGTGCTGTCAGACCATTTCTCTAGCCTGTCATGGTCCCTTTGAATGGTAGCAAAATTTCTGGTCTATCAACCACTCCTCCCAGTTTCATATGATCTGAAAACTTGCTGAAGATGGGGTCTGTCCCATCATCCGGGTTATTAATGAAGATGTTAACTGGTATTGGCCTCAGTATTAACTCTTGGGGTACATCATTAGGAACTGTCTTCCAGCTTGACTTTGTGCTGCTCCTCACAGCCAGTTTTCAATCCACTTTGCTGTCCACTTCTTTAGCCCATATCATCTTGTCTATGAGGATATTACAGAAGACAGTGTCAAAGTCTTACTAAGGTGAAGAAAATAACATTTTTTTATCTCCCTTCATACACCAAAGCAGTCATCTTATAATAGAAACCTATCATCAGGTTCATAATGCATAATTTGCCCTTCATAAATCCATGTTGTCTACTCCCAGTCACCTTCTTGTCCTTTGTGTGTTTGAAAATGGTTACCAGGATTATTTACTCCACCACTTCCCTGGGGATTGACGTGAGGCTGAAAACCCTGCAGCTCCCCAGCCCTGCCCTTCTTGAAGACAGAGGTGATATTTGCTTTATTACAGTCTTTGAGAACTTCCCTAGACTACCACAGTCTTTCACAGATAATTGAGAGTGGCCTCACAATGTCATTGGCCAGTTCCCTCAGCACTTGTGAATTTATCCCAATAGGTCTGAGAGACTTGGATATGTTCAGCTGGTTTAAGTGTTCCCTAGCTTGATCCTTCTCCATAGAGGCTAAGTTTTCTTTGATGCAGACTTTCCCAAGAGTCTCAAGGGCTTGGGATTCATGAAGAAAGTATTGAGTACCTCAGCCTTCTCCATGTCCTTTGTCTCCACAAGCCTGCTACATTTAGCAGTGGGCCCACATTGTCCCTAATATTCCTTTTTCTGCCATTGTGCCTGTAGAAGCCCTTCTTGTTTCTCTTTATTTCTTGATTACTTGCATCAGGAAGTTCAAGGCAGCAGTGCACTCCAGAAACCTCTTGGACTGCTCATTCTCTGCTGTGTTGCCTCTCCTGTAGATACTAGGCTAGTCCAAAACCCTCATGAGGACCAGGGCCTGTCAACATGAAGATTCTTCCAGTTGTCTCAAGAAGGCCTCAGCTGCTTCTTCCTGATCAGGGAGGCTGTAGCAGACACCCACCACAGTGTTGTCCATGTTGGTCTGCCCTCTAAGCCTGACCCATCAGCTCTCAGGTGGCTCATTACCCACCTCAAGGTAGAACTTAACGCAACTTCACCTCCTCAGCTCCCCAGCCCATCCTTCTTAAAGAGCCTATATCCATGCACGGCAGCAGTCCAGTTGTGTGAGTTATCCCAACACATCTCCACCATGCCAATGACATGGTAGCCCTGCAGCTGCATATGTACCTCTAATTCCTCCTGTTTGTTTCCCATGATCCATTCACGAGTATACAGGCACTTCAGAGAGGCACTCAGTTGTGCTGATTTTCCAGAAAATCTTCCTCTGTCATTCTCTCCCCTCAGCACTTACTTATGTATATATAGTTGAACAGAGTCCCTTTCAGCTCCAATTTGTTATTGTCAAAGGCTCTGTTCCCACATCATCTTATTCCTTTCACTAGTCAGCCAGGTCAGACACTTCCCACTTGAATGTGAGTTCTCATCTCCCACCCTCACTATTTCTAGCTTAAAGCTCTCAGATTGGCCAGCTTGTTGGTAAAGATGCTTTTGCTCCACTTGGTCAGGTGGATCCCATCTATCTCTCAGTCCTCTGTCCCCAGAGAGAGTCCCATGATCATAAAAGACAAACCCTTGTCATCAAAACCATCTCCACAGACAAGCATCTGCAAGATCCGTTCACTCCTCTTCAGGGCCCTCTGCCTCACTGGCAGGATCAAGGAGACATCACCTGGAAGCGTGTCCTAGACCCTCTGTCCCAGAGCTGTGCAGTCATGCTTGATATGCTCTAGATCCCCCCTGGCCATACCACTGATGCCCACATGGGAGAGCAGTGGGAGTAACTAGACACAGGCTGGATAAGCCTTGGCAGCGTCTCTGTGATGTCCCAGCTCCAAGACCCTGGCAAGCAACAAATATCCCTGGAGAGTAGGATAGGTCAGCAGGTGGAGGCCTCTGTCTCCTGAAGAAGGGAGTCTCCTACCACAATCCCTTGGCACTTCCCTCCGTGCTGCCATCTCAGGCGATTTGCTGGACACAACTCCCAGACACTCATCTGCAATCCAGGGCAGGTAGGAGTCATCCTGGTGCTAGAGACATCCAGCTTTTGCTTTCAGGGCATCCCCACTTCCCACCTCCATAAGCACAAACTGTTCCATGGGTACCCTTGGGGGTTGAGGTTTGCCTCGCACCTGCGTGTTCTCAGAGGAGACAGACCTCAGATGGAGCCCTGTCTTCTCCATGCCACCTCTGGTGGTGTGTAGGCTATTGCCCTCCTCCTGCAGCCCCTCCACCTAAGGATGCCAGCAACCACTTCTTCAGACAATGATGCATCTCCCTCAGGCCCAGTGAGGGGCTCCCACTGTCCCCACAGCCCCAGCCCTGCAGAGCTTCGTCATCTCTCAGAGTAGGGTTGAGCCAAGTCCCCTAACATGCCAGGCAGCTGGGGTACAGGGGTGCTGGGGGCTATGCTCCGCAGGGCGTCACTACCACTGCTACATGCAGGGACATTAGGACACTGCTCTCCACAGAGCTTTCTCCTCCTTTCCGCACTCCTTCCAGTGTATCCTGCTCCACAAACTGCTGCATTTTTTTTTTGGCTACCTCTATTAGCAACTGTACAGTTTGCTTGGATATCGTATAAAAAGTGACTTCAGGTGTTAGTTCTTTTACACAAAAACGAAAAAAGCCAGTAGTTTGCTTCTCCGTACTAGTTCAAGCTACCTTGGATTCTAAAAGTCTTAGTAATAATGCTATAAAGCTTCAGCAATGTGGCTTTGCGACTACTTTTTGCTATATTTTCATTCTAGTTCTCCACTAACATGTTTTATTAGAAACCTTTCAAAAAGAGTAGCAGAGACAGGTCAGGACCTGGCATTTTTTTCTATGGCAATGTAATGACAGAAGGGGATTCAGAAGGTCTTTTATTAAAGTAGAAAGTAAAACAAAAACTGAAGTAAAACAAAATCCAGACGAACTTCCAAGTGTCTCACAGAATTGGATGTATATCCAATTCACAATTATCTCTGGAAGAAAAAAAAAAATTATTTACCAGACGGTTCAAATCTGCCAAAATTACACCTGATTTAAACAACAGAGCACCTGAAAAGAATCCTTATTATCCTTATTATTCACTTTTATAAGAAAGTGTTTTAATCTTGTGAAATATGGCAGTATACTTTTATAACTATGTAATATTTTCAAAATGAAAACAATTGTATTATGGAAAAATCTACAAAGCAAATTTATTGCAGGCAAAGGGAAAATGCTGTCACTAGATTCTCCATCCCTTAATTTCTTCATTCCACCTATAAAAATACATGTTGCCATAATCACATTATCACAGATCAAGGAAATGCTTACTTTCTACCTTTGCAAGATACTAGAAAGCTGCAATAATGGTCAACTTACTGTCTTGACTTAGCAAAATGTCCATAATATTTCAGACTAGAACACAGTCTTTATTACAAAAGTTGCATTACTCACTTGCTCATTTCCCATAAAATAACTATTCCTTGTCCTGAAATAAATTAGCTTTATATAACAATTTTTTAAAATTATTTATATATTCAGTCCTGATTTGATCTTTTTATCATATATAAAACTACTTTGGCCTCACAACTAGGAAAAGTGTGATTCCCAAATAATTGTAAATCTCAAAGAAGGTGATGATTTTTTTCAAAAAAATTTGATTTAAAATTTTATTTTAGCTGTTATTTCTTCCTTTTTTTTTGCTGATGAACTATGTTTTCTATGTTTTAATAACATTTTTTGACTAGGTCTGGGCAAAAATAATTTCTATTTAAGCTGGTTTACTACTCAGACTGTTCTAAGTATAATTGCTCTCCTCTGCAAAATTGTTTAATTCCTGTCTTCCGCTGCTGTTCATTTTGCTTCCTCTTTATATTTTGTGACTAAATAGAACATCCTGCTCTTCCTGAGCATAGTGAAAAGAGTAGGACCTAATAATGATATCTGCAGTACTGCACTTGTCACATATATCCATTTCTGCCTAGTTCTTCTCACTCATGCTATTTGTCTTTACTCCTCAAGATAGCTCTTTATCCTTACAAACTGCATATTTCTCCTACAGTACTAGATGACCTTGCTTAAAGTCATCTTTGAGTGGTCATGTAATAGAGACTTCATTAGGTTTCTTTTAAGGCTGCACATTCTGTCCAAAATTTCTCTGACAGATACTGTGTATTCTTTGCTCATGTAACTGTAAGGTCTTTTGTGAAACCATCCTGATAATCCTTAAATGATGTTGCTCTTAGTTCTTCTCTGTTTTAGCTTTATTCAGCATTATCTTGTTTGCTTTATGTAACTCCAGACTCGGATGGCCTGGGTTGGTTTTTTTTTAATTATTACTTCTTATGGGGTATGCCTTAGGGTGGCTTCCATCATCTCAATTATTGTTTTTTCCCCTTATATATATTTCCCATACATATATATATATATATTTATAATGGGTCTTGTTGATTTCAGTGCCTTTCTTAGATATGTTTTTTTCAAATTTTTATATTTTTTCCTCATATAATGCTATGTTCCTTCAGTTTTTTGCTCTTGTTCTGATTTGGTATAAGTATTTCCCTGTTGTTAGTTCTCTCTTCAGCCTTTTTTCCTCCGAGAATGCTGTGGCAATAAGTTCATGTAAATAGCCTGCAGTGACAGTCATCTCTACCACCAAACTATCCCTACTGTCTCTTAAAGGGTTACCCACTCCAAGAGTCTCCCTTTCTCCCTAATATTTCTGCAATAATATTATTTCATTCTTGGCTTCATGTTTCCTTAAAATTGTTTTTCCGTTCCTTTGGCCTTATTCTCTAAACTTCCCATTCCTTTCTGTGCTTGAAGTGTTTTATGTTTCACACTTTATTCTTTTTATATTATAATAATGCCCTTGCACTTCAGTAATACCTTTTATGTGAAGACCTACATGCTTTATAACAACTAATGAGTTAAGCTCTCAGTACATTGTGAGAAGTAATGTCTATTATTTTCATATTAGTAAAAGGAAACTGAGGCACTGGAGCAAGCCAACTGACTTACTGGATATAAATATTAGGTCTCAATCAAGCTGTAAAAAATGTAATCTTGTTTCCTTGGTTTTTGGGGGGCAGTTCGGTGGTTTCAGGTTTGGGGTTTTTTTTTCACTGTCCTGTTTATCACAATATGCTTCTCTCACAGATTTGGTATTTCTCTAATTATTACTTCCTTTTAATTCATTGATAGTTTTCCCTATAACTACTATCTGGTTTGCCATTTAGCCTTGCAAACCTATCAGAAAATAAAGAGCACAGTGCTTTAAAAGCTCCTTCAAGCTCTTTATGTTGTGATCTTTCTCATATTCACATAAAAGCACCTGAAGTAAAAGATACTCTTCTGAGTATATATTGTGTTTAGATATTTTTGCATACTTTCAAAACTCAAAATCTACAAAAAATAAATGATACAGTATTCCTTTCTGTGCATGTATGTATTACATCTGAATTTTTAATTAGGTGATGACAATTACATTTCAAGGTTGCAATGTAGGCATATGCAGCACTGTCAGATCAATGTACAGCTAGTTACCCCTTAAATGGCTTGATTTGATGATGTCTCTAATATAAATGTTTCTGAGTAGAGAACACCTTACTAAAACATTAATACAATTGATGTCCTTACACTACTATGTACGTTTCAGCCTTGCAGTAATATATAGGTTTTTTGTTTTCAGCTCTTTAAATTGCTGTGTTCAGTGTTGTGTAATGCTATTCAGTGTTTCTTATGCTATGTGTCTTATAGCAATTTTTCATTACTACCTTGCTCTCTTTATTGTCAGCTATTGAGCAATGGAGATTTTACCCAATATGTAGGGTTTTTTTTTTCCAAGATCCTTCCAATCTCTGCATGCTTTCACAAATGCCAATTCTACTCAGTTACAAAACCTGATTCTATAATTCACCAATTCAGTGATGTCTTTGGAGAGCCATACTCTTAAGATAGTCAACACCTGTATCTGCATCAAAAATAGTACAGGGAACAAACAGTAAGTACTGCATTGTGCAAATCTGAACTGGTCTTCTCAGTAATTAAGTTTATTTTTTTTTATTTGCCTGAGAAAACTGCCCTTCACTTTTGGCAAGGAATATTTCTTTCTCAAAATCATTTTAAAGTGTTTCCTTTGGAGAAGCAAGGGTGAGGGAAAAGAAAGGAAAACAAATTATGTTGTTGTTTGTGTGAGTTCTTCTCACAACCAAAGCCTCACTGTGTGACATCATGACATAAAACACCAAACAAACTAGCAACCTCTGGTGCAAGGTGTTTATGATTAGTAGATACTATAAGGCTTGATTTTGCCATCCCTATGGAAGATACTTTCACTTTCCTGAATAAAGAGTCTAATAAAAACCCACATAAGTACAATTCTACTTCAGGATGAATCAGAGCAGCAAAATGTAACTCAGCTCTTTCATTTTCAGACAAAGTCCTTCTGAAAAGATGACAAGAGAAGGAGAAGCAAATGCTGTCACAGAAAGATATCTAATTTTAGCAGCTTATCTAACTGAATATCTAATTGAATAGCTGGATTCAGCTGAAGTAATCTGGACTGAGGTCCTCACTGAATAATTGTGGTATCCTCACTGTAGCTCCTCAGCTGTAGTTGCATACAGAGCATGTGAATCATACACAGATAATACTTGTTATTGGTGTATACTTGTGTAGTGAAGGCTTAAACATATGCAGACATATTAAAACTTAAATGTGAAGGCTGCAAAAAAAAAAAAAAAAGAGGGTGAAACAGAAGTTGCAGCACTTACTCCTCATATTCCCATCTACACTAGCTTGCAATATTCCCCTGTGCTTGAAAGGTAAATTGTAATAAACAGTATCTGCTATACAGCCAGAGGAAAAAATGCAATATCCTACAGAAAAAGAAATATGAAATATAAAATATAAAAGACCTTATTAATCTTTAATCATGTCCACTCCGAAAGAGTCAATACTTCTTCCAGATGCTGGAGTCTTCTCATCCACTAAACTTATCAACAGCTTTCTTAAAGACAGTGTATCAGATCAAAACCCAGGGAACGTCTGTAATTCACAACTATGTTTTTTTGTGAGTATAGCGTTTATACACTAAGGATAGATCTGATTGTGACCTTTGCTGCAGAAAATAGTTCAAATGCACTTGTTGTGCCTGAGTTTGTTTCTTGGGTAAGCATCACATGCCATCGAACTCTCTGCCAGACCAGAGCAGGCATTTCCCAAGGACACCAATCTTGACTAACTTTTCACACAGAGCTTACTCTTGAATTATAAATGTTTTTTTTTTTTTCAGTGTGCCTCTTTGAGAATGGCCCTTAATGGCATTTGAGGCACTGTAAAGTGGAGGTGCAGATGGCTGTTTATTATCCTTTTCTTCCCTTCCAGTTAGTTTGCACCAGTGTGTCTCCTGTTGTGGTTATTTTTCCTGAGTTAAAAAGAAAAAAAAAAAGTGCAACTTTTCTATATACATCTTTGATCAAAACTGTTAGTGAAAAACCATTTTCCTTTTGGTGAGAGTGCATTAGTCTTAGTAAAAATACTTGATTTGTGTTCTTCCCTTTCAGATTTAGAAGGACAGTATGGAAAAAATACTTCAGTTAAATGACTGATACTAAAGCCAACTATTACCTCCCTATGCCAATGCTATGAAATAATAAAATGAGGTAAGGTGTGAGCTAAGTAGTGGTGGAGAAGAAAGTGATCCTCAGTGTGTTTACTGAGGCAACATGAATATCTGAAAATTTTGCAGATATGACATGAACTTTAATGAGAAAGTGTCTAAAAATCTAAATAAATAACTGTAATGCTCCTCCTAGTACAGAAGTCCCTGGTTCTCCTAAAGGCACTGTACATTAGTCCATTATACTCCAGCTTATATATTCTACAGCAAAGTTAATTTACATCACTTTCTAAACTATAAGACTGATTCACTCTATTCCTGAGGAGCAGAAGAAGCACTCTCCTTGCACTTGATTAGCAACTGTGCTGAAGGATGGGCATAATTCTGCTGCAGATTTTTTTCCAACTCATAATTGGCCAAAGAAGGCACTTCCCAATAAATCCACAAGAAATCACCTCATTGCTTCCAGAATGCAGTCCGTGTGCAAAGAGGGAGAAAGAGCACTGACATAAATATATTCTTCCTTATATATGTACATATATGCATATAAATATGTATTTATGTATCATTTTTAAACATAAAGCTGCACACATAGTCACATAAAAGCACATGAAGGCATAAATATATGTGCCTATTTGTCTACTTAAATAGATCAAGGCTGAATACATACAGGATAGAAATGCAATGGTACAGTTGTGCACAGGTATTCTGTAAAGATAATTCTTCAGTAACAGAGGGAATAGGCTAATACAGCTTGTTTCTACTAAATATTAAAATTTGTGTTTCTTGTGTCTAATGAAATATTGATATGCTACTTAATATGAATCATTCTGTCTTGTAATAGATAAACACAAAAGCGGAACTAAACATGTCTTGTCTTTTCTTCCTCTCACTATTCTGTCCACTTTTTCTCAAACCAACTTCAATTCAGATTTTTACTGCCGAGAAGAAATTAAAGAAAATTTGATCTTCATGGAGTGCAGTTTCTCTTTCAAACAGTCAGTAAACACTTTGCTGCTTTTAATATTTTCATGCCTTTGGCAACCACCTGTTTAGTTTGTGTGTTAAAGCCTAAGATAATTCTAAAACATAAACATTCAGCACACAGTACAGGGAATTCAACAGATCATTCCTATAACTGATAATTGAAGAGTGCCCTTAAAACAAGGTGTGAAAGTTACATGTGATGGAAAACAACATTGCACTGAATGACCAGGGTACGTTCTTGAAAATGACTCCAGCAATCTCAGGTCCACTGTTCTTATTCAGGCGTTTAAGACGCATCTTGTGGAAGCTTCTCATCCCTAGTAATCTGGGATTGGTTAAATTTCTTGCTTTATGTTTTATTAATCTCTTGGATTAGAGGAATATAGTAGAGCAGTAAAGTTACTCACAGGTGTACTGGTATGGATAGTTAACTTCAGTTACAGGGCATGCAGGTCCTGATGAGCAGGCCAGACACAAACAGAAGAATTTGGGTTTAATGAACTATTTTATGTTTTTTTTTCTGGTTTCAGAGAATAAAAGCTGTCCTTGGAAATCTAACCACAATCTCTAGGCTGGAAGTTGAAGTAAAAAGGACCTCTTTTGTTCTTTTTTATAGTATTCCTCAGCAGAACGGTAGTAAGGTATAAATTAGAGCCTATCACACACATATAGAATTATTCCAAACCTGTTCATTGAACAAGTGTGTCAATTTTTTAAATTAAAAATTTGATATTTTCACTTGAAATTAATTAATATTCTGGGAAGTTAGATAAACTTTCCATTTGCACAAATCTCAGTAGGTTGAAGGGTCATTTGCTGAGTCAGATACAAGTACTGAAATCAGGTTGGTTTGCTATATTCTCATGAATGGTGGGTACATTGCTTTTTTTTGTTGTGTAAAAGATGGAGGGTTCCAGCTCTTCCATACGCCAATCAGAAGTTTTTTTGTCCAATGTGTGTATTATAAATTCTTACAGGTGTAAGACCTCTAATATTTTTAATTGCAATAAACTATTTTTATTTCATTTTTATCTGTTTTATTGAAACATCATTCTTAAATCAATTTGTTTAGAAAAGTTAATCTAATTAAATCATTTGCTAATAGGTTAAATTCCCCCCCCCTTTAATTTGTCAGCTATAAGCCCCTTTTTCCTCCTTTAAAGAATTGAAAAATACTCTGGCTAAGACTTAGTTGCATTTTGAAAAAATCAGACTTTCTTTGTATAGTTGAAAAAAGTAATTTGCTGTAATGGCAGATCTTCACATCATTGGAGAATTCATTCATAAAAGTATCAACAACTGATCATATAAAAAGTATCTATCCTTACTTGAGACACAAAGAAAATAATAGTTTTAGAATGACAGCAAGAATCAGAAATGTACAGATGAAGACAGAAATCTAGTTTAAGACTTAAAATTATGGGAAAAGCATAAATAGAAACAGACTGATAATAATATACCATTACCTCAATTATGTCAAGTTTTATCCAAGTTGAAGCTACTGTCAAAACAGCTTGGTTTGCCAAGATTTCCCCTCTGTCTATATAAATGTGGATGTGAATGCACTGAGGTCTTCTGAGCTTATTTTTTCTTCGCTTTTCAGCAGATACAATGTCCAGTGTCCTTCTGGTATGAAATCAGAAACAGACTATAACAGACTAACTGACCTTATGATATCTGAAAATGGGGAGACTGATCTGTACCCTAGCCTTTCTTACAGCAGTCAAAGGGACAGAAGGCTGCAATTTCTTCTTTGACCAGAACTCTGGAGTGCTTGGTCATTCTATTTTTCAGAATATTGCTCCTTCAGATGCCTCTAAGTAATCAGCCTTAGTTAACATAAAGCTATTTTATCAGTAAGCATACTGTTGATTTTTTATAGATCAATTTACAGTCGTAGATACTTTCAGACAAGAGAAAGTATATTATCCTTGCATTGCTTAATATATTCTTTATGATGAAAGGCAGTGTAAATCATACCATGATACCATTTATATTAGGTAGAATAAGACAGATGAAAATTTAGAATGAACAAAGAAAATATTTTCTTAAAGAACTCATTGCCATAAAGCTTTGCTAAAGATGGAATCTTAAAGAGACTTCTAAAATGAATGAATCTTTCATGTGAACAAGAAAATCTGTAGTTATCAGCTCTTGCTTTTGGAAAGTATAGGACTTATACCAGACTGCCTACTGCTGCTTTGGAGGTTTTTTGAGCCATTCATTGAGTTGGTCATCAATGTATAAATAATAGAGAACTAAATGAACAAATTTTCTGTTCTACAGTGGCAATTACAATATTCCTGCACCAACTAGTGTTTCTAGATGTTTCTAAATTCATTGCTGTTTAAAAAAAAACAAAGAAGTTTTTCACCTACTACAGAGCACAGCAATCATCACTAATTTTCTACTTAATATGCTACAACTCCATTAAACACCTATCTTGTACTTGCTACTCAGGAGAATGAAAGTCCCTCTGTAGCCTTCATAAAGCCTGAGGAATCTAATTTAATTTTGAAATTATCCCTTTTTAAGTAGAAAAGGAAAGACTACACTTAGACCTCAAGAGATGCTTTGCAACCCAATTATTGTTTTGCTTCCATGATTCCCAATGGTATTCCAAGCAAATCATGACTCTGTATCCAAGCTAGAAAATATAAAAAATACACAAAGTGGGAACTTTCTGATGAACCAGATATAGACTATGGAACTCTGTATTCCAGGAATAAAACTTGTAAGAAAGCTGTTAACAATTAGAATAAAATGCAAAATTCATTTCCTTGATGAGTTTTTCAAGGGTACCTCCATCCTACATGTGAACATACATCATCAGCACATACATCTGTCAGTCTTCAAGGGGAAGTGTGTCTCTTTTCCCAGTTGAGGGTTTTCAAACACTAAGATGGTAAGTACTTACATTCAGTCATTTAACAGTCATTTGCCTCTCGGTATATAACTAGTAGCACACACAGAGAAGTGAAATACTTACTTTACTTGAATTGTAGTCTCTTAAGTTAAAATATTGCAGCTGTTCTGAACATATATAAAAACTTAATTTTCCAGAGGCCTTGACTTTCTATTTGCTTTCATATTTTTGTGAAAAGACCCTCTTTTCTAGATGGGTATTTTTTCTCTTTTTGAATGCTATATGTGTATAAATCCTGGAATGGAGTTTTAAAAAAAAAATCTATCATTTTGGTATTTAAAGTGGTATAGCTTTGCACTTAAAATGGTTAGATAAAATGAAATCACATTGAACACAACAGGAGGTTTTGTTTGATAACAGAATGAAAAATCCACACCCATATTTCCAAATCACATTTAGACCACAATTAAAACACCAAAATAATTTCATCAAGTTGACTCCCAAATAGAAGTGCTGCAAGCAAGGGCAATAAAATAATCAGGAAAGGGTTATGCCATTGTACAATATATTACTGGCTGTGAGGTTTGTGCTTTTTGAGGCAGTTTAAATAAATGACATGGGAGAAACAGAAAGTTTGGCTTCAAGTCATATGTATTGTTAATGAGATTTTGGCAAATATAGTTGCAATATTTATTAAAATAACTTGATAAATGTTAATATTGTGGCCAATCAAGATTTCTATAATTCTTTTTGTGTTTTCTTATGCTACAGGTCTACTCCAACATGTGAATTAAAGCTGTACTCTGCATCACTGTGCCATCTTCTATACATATTACTTCAAAAAGCTGCCTGTCTGTTCTTGTTACAGAGAGTAAGCACATACTTCTTGCATCCTCAGGCCATCAGAAACATGGAACATCATGCTCCAGTTCAGTAGCCATGTTAGCACTGTGGATGGAATAACTTGGGGCAGAACAATATTTTGAGTACCCAGCTAATGCAAAAGTCTGGCCAAAATATGATCTGCAGAAGAATAAAAATAAGAGTAAACATGGACTGCAATCACGAGTAGCAGGCAAATTATATTTTTATGGGTATAAATAAGGACTATTAAAGGGAAATACCATGAGAACAATTAACAACTCATCTAAAGAGCTTTTCAAAAAGAGGAAATAAAAAGAGAAAATGTAAGAATAATGCATAAAAATAAGAAAAATGGACAGAGATATGGATATCAAGAGTCAAAACTGAGTGTATCTATTAGCTTTTGTCAAAGAATCACTCTGAGAAGAGATTTATTGTGCAGTAGCATATATAACACAGGATAAGGCTGATTGCCCTACCCCTAAAAATGGGCTGAACTATTACTTTGCAAACAAAAAGTATCGGATAGTGGTTCTGATGTCTCATAATTCTCCGTAAGACTCTCCCACAATTAATTTGCTACTGGAGCAACAGACAGCTTGAGCTGTTAAGGGTAACAGTTTTTTTAAGTGATATTCCTAACACATAGTTATCATTGGCCTGAATCAAAGAGTAATTCCTTCTTCTTTATTAGTTCACTTTTTTTAAATAATTGTCAGTTTTCCTGGAGCTTATTAATAATTACTATTATTATTTAAATCCATCACACGTATAAAATGCAACTCAAGAGTTCATACTGATTATTATTTATGACTGCTTGGAATTTCACAACAAGGATGCTATTAAGAAGGAAAAAAAGCAAGAAATACTCTCATGTTTCTTGTGCTAAAATGTTTTCAAGCAGAGATTTAGTTGGCAATTAATGTAAACTAAAAAGGAGGAACACCTCTTAACACCCTCTATGGCTGCTATCTGTGGCATCATAGAAGACACCCAGCAGGAGGAAAGGTTCCTGAAGCAACCAGGGTGCTAAGAGAAAGGAAAATACTACAGAAATATTTGAAGAATTCTTTCTTTAGCAGCTTGGGAATCAAACGTCAGAGTCACAGAATCACAGAAGGACTGAGGCAGGAAGGCATCTCCTAAGATCTTCTAGTTAAACACCCCTGATCAAGCAGAATCAGCCAAAGCAGGCTGACCAGTACTGTGTTCAGTCAGGTTTAGAGTATCCCCAAGGACAGAGAATCAACAACCTCTCTAGGAAACCATCCTCAAAGTAAGAGATTTATCTTACTTTTAAACTGTGCTTCCCATATTTCAGTGTGTGTCCACTGTCTCTTGCCCCACCACTTGGCACCACTGAGAAGAGTCCACCTTCTTTCCTGTCCTCCATCATGTATTTTTACATACTGGTAAAATCTCCCCAAACTTTCTCTGTTCCAGGCAGAATACTCCCAGCTTTCTCAGCCTCCCCTCATATATCAGATGCTCCAAGCCCTTAATCGTCCTCATGGCCCTGCACTGGACTCGCTCCAGCACATCTCTGTCTTTCTTGTACTGGAAAACCCAGCATTCCAAATGTGCCTCCTTTGTCATCCTTTATGATCTTTTCCTACGATCTTTTCCACCAACATAGATAGTCTCAAAGTGGAAAAAAAGATTATTTCAGTAAGTACCCTGACTCCAAAGCAGACAACGCCATGGAGGTAGTACTCTTTATTTTCACACCTCTTCACTGGGTCTTGATCTCCTATATTTCTGCAAGTAGAGGGAACACTTCAGTACTGAAAGAGTTTTGAATTCTTTCTACAGCTTATGGTTTTGTTCTGCTGAGTTGCTAAATTAAACAAACAGAAAATCCTAAAGAAACATATTTTTAAAAATAATTTTGAAACCCTTCTATAATATTTTTCCCTTTCTAACTCTCCTGACAAATATTGATCCTTCCCAACACTCCGCCCTTTCTTTTTCCTATGAAGTCAGCACAGCAATATATACAGTACACTGATTTCTATTGCTTGTCAAAAACATAACTGATGATTTCATCAGTGTTATTGGCACAGTTGTTGCAAAAAAAGAAAGGGATTTCTTAGGTTGTTTTTCCTGATGATATTGCTTCTTCTGCAGAAATGGAAATATTCTGCAGCATCATGCTTTATCTATGGCAACTGTGAGATTTTTAAATGTTCTTTTTGTTTTAAAAAAATTTATCTAGAACTCAGAGCCCTCTACCTATGGAGTTGTAAAATAAGTTTCTTATAATTTTAAAAACACTGTTAAATGCTGGGTCTGAATTACAGTAGGAATTGCCAGGAGGATGACCTGAGCTTATTTCTGAGTACTGATCTCATTTACTGTGCTTTCAGTTGTTCTGGAGCATAAATAAACTATCACTGTTGAATAGTCCAAGTTTAAAGAGCCTGAATATATGCATAGACATTGTGTACCTGAAAATAGGAACTGAAACACCTGGAAACTAGATCTTTGAGGACCTAATTTTACGTATATTTTAACAGAAAGAGATATTTATGATGTCACAGGGCCACTCAGGCTCTGATAAGGTGAGATCTGCCCACATAAAACAGTCAGGAAAATTTAGGCCTTTTTGTATTTTAAAGTTTATTTCTCAGCTAGATTTCTCCAAAGTTTTCATCTTGTTGCACATAGATTTACAGAATAGGTTTTCTTGTGTGATAATATTTGCAAATACAATGCCTTCTAAACCAATATATTAAATTAATTATTCATGTAATTTAAAAATTCAAATTTTAACTCTGTTAAAGTTGGTGTAAAAAGTATGTTTCAAAATTTATTTTTCACTCCCTCTTATTTAATTATAACTATATCTACACACAAGAAATGAGTCATAAAAAGACATTAGATTATGCATTGTAAAACCAACCATTATTATTTTAGATATGTTTAATTTCAGTATGATTCTCACCAACACATCTATGTACCATTGGCTGTTTGCTTCCCTCTTTTAAGTTAAATATATTTTCAAGTGAGTTTTTCCTTGCTCAGGGATTTTTACAAGACATTGCTCTGTAACTATCGCTTTTGATATACTACACTCTGTTAATGTGGGTAAAAAAAAAAAAAAATTGAATGTTTGAAAAAAATTACGTGTCTCCAAAGCAAATCCCTATTTTTACATGTCTATGTCACTTGTATAACATGGATTTGCTTAACATTGCAAGATTTTTCCCCCTTTTTAAGACAAAGGTCATACCACCCTGACATTTGCCAACTCTAATGGTTATTTATTAGAAAGCATTCAGTATTTACACTGAAAATCTGAACAAAAAAAAAAGCAATGAAAAATTATTTGCCTGTTCTACTTAAGGATCCTGGAAATTTATTTAAAATTTTTGCATAAAGACAATTTTTTTTTTTAAATCATGGAAGATATGTGTGTTATGGCAATCTGTCTTTGAAATGAGCTGAAAGGTTTTCGAGGTAGTTGCTGTCAAAAAAAACACTACCTGTGGGTGTAAAAATAATTCACTATAAATCTGGAGTTCATTCTCATGTGTAGTACTGTGCTTAATTCCTTGCCTTGCCAAGAGTTGTAACAGGCATTGAATTATAACAAAAAAAAATGTATTAGAAAGACAGGAAGAAAAGCAGGTAAGATAATAAATTGGAATCACTCTATTCAGAAAAGATATAGGAGGATATTTATCCTTAGTGTAGGATAAATAGGCCTTTAGAGAAACTAAACTATTAACTCTTATCTTTCAAAACTGATCCAGTTTAAACCTAATGAAAGAAAGTGTTGTGTAACTGACATGGCTAACTTTTGAAACTGCTTGCAGTATCAAGATGCCAGAAGATGCCAAGAACTCAGAATATCTCAGTAAAGGAGCAGATGTCTCCTCATGAATAAGAACTTTTGACGTTGTAGGTCTGAAGTTAAATTAAAACATAAGTGTTGGTATAAACTATGGGGTTTAGATCACATACCTTTATAACAGTCTGGAGTTAAAATCCACATTCTTCTGAATTTCCCATAATTGTTCAGTCAACAATCTCTTCCTGAATACACAACTGAACACTTTCATCATGACCTTTCCTCCACATTGAGAACTGGAGATGTGGACACAGTTCTCTGGGCACTTGGAGAAATCAATATACTCAAAATTAGATGTGTTCCCTTTCCTCCAACCTTATTTATGTATATAAATAAAGACTTATTTCTTAGTCCTCCATAAAGGTTTCACTGACTGTTGACATCCCTCATATCAGCCACTGTACCTCTTTGCTCACTTGTATCATGTCTAAGTCAACATTTACCCAGTTCCAATGAAAACTGGGACAGCGATGTGGATCTGGGTAGTTGGACAGCTCTGAATCCCAGATACACTATTTAATCCAGGCAGCATTTAAAATGTGCAGCATCTTTACCATCACGGAATAGAACTATAACCCAAAGGTATCCATAAACTTCGTAATTTTCACTTTATGCCTAGTTTTGCTTTGGTCTGTTGTTTTGTATGTTTTCAGTCTTTGCTGTTAATCAAAGTGTGGATGGCTGCATAAGTGTGATTTTCATTTTGTTCTGAACATCTCTGGAATTCATCGTGATTCAAAGAACATCAGGGAATAAGTTTCACAGCCACAGAACAGCAGCTGAGAAAGGTCTATGTTTTGCACACACAACCACTTTAAAAACAACTGGTCTTCAAATTCTCACCATCTAGCAACCATTCTTTGCTATTCCACAAGCTGAAATAACTTCTGCACATCTTGGCTAAGGCCAGCAAATCTTCTGTCTTCTCCAGTACTGCAGTAACAAAATATTCTTGAGAGTTCCTTCTATTACTTAACTGATATTGCACTAAATCATGATCTGGTAATACAGTCCATGGAGAAATAATTTTTATCTAAGAGATGGTAACAAATGGCTGGTGGGACTTCAATAACCAAAAGCAGGTGTTACATTGTTTGGCAACATCTACAGTATTCCCAGATTTAAAAAATAAAAAACAAAAATAAAATTAAAAATATTTGCTCTGGAAATTCTACAAAATAAAACACTGCTAACTAATAGGAAAGAAGAGTGCTAGCATGAAAAAAAAAAATGTCTGTGAGGGTGTTCATAAGCAGCCCATAAAAAAGGTAAAGTACACAACTGCCATGTTGCTGAATGGCATTTATATTTGAGCTGGAGCACCTTAGCATTGGCAGGTTCATTCTCAGGTAAAATAATCAATGTGTCCATAAACCTGCCCAAATATCTGAAGCTGATAGTGATAGGATAATAACTGTTGAGAGTTCATAATTTTTGAGTGACTGATCTGAAAACAGGAATAGAGTCACACGCCTAGAAACACGGTAACCTGGAAGATATGAAAATCTGTCTTTAGAGTTCAGACATGTTACCTTGTCTCATCTCTCAAATGCTACTTTTGCTGCACTAGACACAGAAGCATACAATGCTTCCTTCAGTCATATCAATTCAGCTTATTGATTTCTTTCGTCATCCCAATGTTTTATATTGTAATAAAATTAGCAGACTGCACTTCAAGTAACCTTGCTATGTTCAAAAATTAGGCAGTCATTACCTGGACAAAATTATTTTACACATGTCCTTGTCATTATTCAGTTCCAGAAATGATACGAGAAATAATCCTCTCTACAAAAAATCCCCTAGTCTCTTCTTAGTATCTGAATAATTTCAAGATTGTTTTAAGTTTTTCTAACTGGAAGGAGAGTTCTTTATTTAAAGCTAGTTGAAACAGACTGGAAACAATGTTTTTGACTCTACCTCATAAAACGTTAATTCAAAGCGATAGTAATTTTAGATCTTTATGAACATCTCTGTAAGATGCTAAGAACTTGAAACATAATAGTGGTGCAAACATTTGTGAAACTATCTTTTGTTTATTGTGCACCACTTCCTCAACACAATAATGCTGTTGTTCACTGTTGTATAATTTATCTTAGTGCCACTTTAATTGTGTTTTCAATGTTCATAGGAAAGCATTCTATTTGGGATAATTACTCACTTTGGAGATGATCAGCAATTTGGTTCATCAGCACCTCTTAAAATTACCCTGTCTGCAGAAGGCATTTTCTTGCAAGTGCAAGATACTGGGTTTGCAAGAAGGAGTATTTTCTCTTTTCTTTTTTTCCTTTTCTCTCTCATTTCCTGCCTCCAAACCATTTGATAATTGCTCTAGGATATGCCGATTTCCTTGCAACTCTTCACCAGCTGTGTCTAGACACACGATCTCTCCGAGCTTCCTTTGTAACTGGGCTATTATCATAAGTTCCTCTAAAATGCTCAGCTAATTTAAGGTACTTGCTTAACATTTCAGTTTACGTAAGACAAGTGAGCAAATCCACCTGGATCTCTTGGCAAGTTGGGTGACCCCAGGGAAACATGTATTTCAGTATAAACATCCATTATGAAATCATGACCATGATTTAAGTTTCTCTATTTAATTATATTTGCATTAAACATGCAATCATCAATCAATTTAAAAACAAAGTAATCCTTGCAAAAACACCACGGAGATGCTTCTTTACAGACAAGTTCAGGCACAGCAAGTTTACAGATCCTCAGTTCTTGTAAACTGACTTAAGTGCAGTGCTGATAGCTTGAAGTGGTTCTGTTGCAAGAGCCTAATTTTGCCACTGTTGTTCATACCAGCTGATAGGCTACTGAATAAACAATCGCACTGAGTGAAAAAAGTAAGTAACGTGGGAAAACTAATTCTTCCTGCCTTTTTGCTAACCTCACAGGTAGTAACACTTTGTAGGAGAAAAGATGCATATGACAGCACGGTTGTGAAAGCTGGAGGCTATTGTGTGTCAGATAAAAGACAGGGAACTTAGAGATATCCACTTAGATTCTAAGTATGGTATCACAAAAGATCTAAGGTACTAATCATACATGTATGCAATATTAGATAATATTTTCCTTCTTTTCCGCTGAGATTTTTCCAGTAAGACTTTTCAGTCACTGGAGTTGTACTTTAATTGCTTCAAAAACCTATCAAAGTTGATTTCCCCACCTTTGGAATAACTGCCCCAACAGAATGATTACTGCATTTCTTGATGTTGCACCTCTTGGCCATTCACAGGGGATAATACTTACTGGTTTATTTCTGGTGTGATTTTTAAAACTTACACAGCATGAAAATGTGTTTGTTTTCTGCCAGCATGTTTGTCATGCATGTGATATTATCCAGAAATCATGTTTTCTAACTCTCTAGTCTAAGTACAACAAGTAAACTTCCCATCAGGCTTCCCCTCCAGTAAAGAGAGCCCTCTTTAAAGAAAAATGCCATTAGCCAAAGAATGGCAAATATTACAGGTGTGTTGTTACTGATACTGATTGGTGTTACAGCACTTTGAAATGCTAATCTTTTGGTTCATAGAATCATGTAATAGTTTGGGTTGGAAGGGACTTTTAAAGGTCATCTAGTCCAACCCCCCTCAAAGGAGCAGGGACACCCTCAACTAGATCAGGTTGCTCAGAGCCCCGTGCAACCTGGCCTTGAAGGTTTCCAGGGATGGGGCATCCACCACCTCTTTGGGCAACCTGGTCCAGTGTTTCACCACCCTCATTGCAAAAAAAATTTCTTCCTTATCTCTAGTCTGAATCTACCCTCTTTCAGTTTAAAACCATTACCCCTCGTCCTATCACAACAGGCCCTACTGAACAGCCTCTCCCCATCTTTCCTGTAGGCCCCCTTGAGGTACTGGAAGACCGCTATAAGGTCTCCCTGGAGCCTCCTCTTCTCCAGGCTGAACAGGAAAGGTGCTCCAGCTCTCTAATCATCTTTGTGGCCCTCCTCTGGACCTTCTCCAACTGGTCCATGTCCTTCTTATGTTGGGGGCTCCAGAGCTGGACACAGTGCTCCAGGTGAGGTCTCACCAGAGTAGGGTGGAGGGGCAGAATCACCTCCCTCGACCTGCTGGCCATGCTTCTTTTGATGCAGCCCAGGATGCGGTTGGCTTTCTTGGCTGTGAGGCATGTTGCCGGCTCAGATGCAGCTTTTCTTCCACCAGTATCCCCAAGTCCTTCTCCGCAGGGCTACTTCCAATGCCTTCATCTTCCAGCCTGTATTGACAGGACCTTGCTCGAACCTCATGAGGTTCTCATGGGCCCACTTCTCAAGCTTGTCCAGTCCCTCTGGATAGGCAGAAACATCAAAAGTCATATAGATACAGCTGGCAGAAAAGCTGCGCACTTTTTCTGTGCCTTTCTAATCTCTGTTTATGTGACCTCAGTGTGTTATGCTGGTGATTCACCATGACATGCTTTTTAACAGATCTTTCTTTCGTAACAAAAAAAAAAAAATTGTTCCATACGCAGGAAAACCTACGAAGCCCTGCATACTTATGCACTTTCCCCTCTCCCCTCCATCCTTCCACTGCTTGGTCTCAGGGTCTGTGCATATACCCTTTAGGTGGTACACGTGACAGAGTACTTGGAGCTACACGTCTACTGAGGGACAAACCAGCTGCTGCCTCTTCCTTCATTGAAGTCTCTGTATTTTACAGTAGTACTACAAGAATGTGATTATCTTTGCAATTTATGTCCATCGTTTGTTGTGGTTACTCCATTCCTTCAGAGAAATAAAGAGCAGAGAGGTTTTCCTTTTCCTTGAGAAGCTGGGCTAAACCCAGATTTCTCCAAATCCTGCAGCACATGGTGTGGACAGCCCACATGGTGGGCTGCATTCACTGCTGTAGACAAGTAACTAGGCAGACTTCTCAGGGAAGGAATACTGCTTGGAAGTAGAGTGTCCTCATGCCATTTCCGAGGAGCAAAGATTGGCCACTCAGATCTGACACAGGTGAAATTCTCATCGTGTTTACGATCTAAAATAAGCAAACATGGGATAGCAGCATTCTTTCTATGAGGTTTAGTTTTTGTGGGGAAGAGACTTCTATGTGCTTCTATACTGTGTCTTGGCGGGGTGTCTGCTGTACATGGATTTCAATCCTTGCATCTGTGCACCTGTGAAGATCAAGGTACTTCTGTACCACTTTTAGCCCTTAATTAAAGGAGACTATAATAGATGCTAAGGTATGCATACAAGTTATTTGGTTTTATTTATTAATACTGTTTATTTTTTCTGTTTATTCCACTCCTGCTGGATGGTAATGCTCCAAACACATTAAAACCATAGATAACTGATGAATTTGGCATCCTATCCACTGCATAGTGAGGGTTCCTTGCTTTTTGCCCAGCAATATTTATAATTCTTTTTCTTTTGAGGTTTTTAATCTAACATTTTTTTTTCATCTTCCTGTTTTAATCTATTAATGATCCCTGTTTCTGTAGTTGGATACTGGGAATGACGGAACCTTCTTACCTGGGAAAACTCCTTCACCGAAATACTTCCTTATGTTGAGCTTTCCTGAACCTGTGCTAAAGGCCTCAGCCAAAATTTTCTGCAATTAGGCATCTCTCCCAACGTTTGGGAGCAGTATGGCTCCTAAATATAAATCCAGTTCTCACCTAAAAGGCTTTGCTGAAGCTGCCCTATTTTGGATTTTCAAAACTGCATGAGGGATTAACAGTTCCATGCCCACTTAGATACACGTGAAAATGAATCTGTTCGTTTTATACTAGGTTACAAAAATCCTTAGTTTCAAGAGCAGGGCCACGTGGTGTGTAGTTGAGCAGTAAGGTTCTGATTTACGTGGCACAGATTAACCAACCAACCAACGGCACAGAGCTCTGGCTCTCCCCTCTACCAGCAGTTTCTGTACACATTCCCAAGCGTCCTAGAGGAAAGACTTCCCGTTTTATCACTGGTCTTGTTGATCCTAGCAAGATCTGACTACGTAATTTCTTCCTTCTATGTTTCATAATCTTGTAAGACTGCTGTGTGGTAAGAGTCAAGCTGAAAATACTGATTGTGTCATTTGTATCAGTTTTCTGTAAAGGGACTTTGTCTTCCTTCCTCCTCCACAAAACCCAAATCTTCTTGAAAAGGGCAAAAGGAGGGTTGGAAAAAAAACCCAACATTAGGGATGTGTTAATTTGGATTAATCTTTTATTAACTACTATCACTGCTGCTTCACATTAATATAAATCCACTTCTATCTCCTTCCATTATCATACAGGTGCTAAGGTGACAAATTTATAGAAGCTGCTTTGGAGACCATAGCTTAATTGACACCAAAAAAAAAATTACCTCTTCAAAGTCAAGCTGGACAAAACTCCACCTCGTCACTTCAGGGCAGGTTTGTTTTCTTCGTTACATAACAAGATCCTCAGTGACAAAGCCGTGAGGCATCAAGAAGGTAAGCAATTTATTTTTTATCAGTTTTATTTCATGCAGTCACAAAATGCAGAGGCATTGTTCCCCTCCGTACTAACGACAAAAGTCAAAACAAGTGAATTCCTAGACAGCTAAATGAGTAGGTCCCGTTCAGCGCCGTTAGTTAAAGTCGCACCGTTCTGCAGGGTTCACAGCGGTCCCGCGTTACC
>WHYT01013952.1:42360-98347 GCA_009806455.1 Tetrax tetrax | reverse complement strand
CTGCCCCCTCCTGCCAGGCAGTGTCTCCCCAAAGTGTTGGGGGGAACCCAGCCCTCTACAACCCCCGACTGTCGGCACCCCGGGGGTTACCTCCGCCCAGGGCTGCGACCCTGTGGTGGGTCCCCCCCTGCACCCTAGGGACAGTCTGGCCCCACGGAGACCACGGTCGCAGGGGCCCCCACACCCACAGCACCCCGTGGGGTCACCAGCTCCTCCATCCCCCGGCAAGGGGGTGAGCCCACCCCATCCCAGCGGGGTGGTTACAGGCGCGATCAGAAGCCAGATTTGGGATCCAGCGGAGCCCAGCCCTGCCGGGATGCCCCGGCCCAAGGGGATTAAGGGATCGCTGGGCTCGGACCTGCGGTTCCTGGAAAGGCAGCGAGGCCCTGGACCCTACAAGGGCACCGAGCGGAGCGGGACGAGCATTGGCTGAACTGGGCAGGAGGGGGCTGCTGGCAAAAAGGCAAGGAAAAGGTGACATCCCCGGTCACCCAGCCAAAGGGGTGGCAGGGAGGGAGGGGGCTGCAGGGGCACCCCCTGCCTGCCCCATCCCACTGTGGGCCTGGCTTGCTTTGCCCTTGGGGACGGAACGAGCCCTACATCCCGCGTCCCTGACCCTAAGCCATGTCCCCAGCAAGCAGAGAAAAGGCCCAGGGAAGCCATTGCCCGGCCGGTGCTGGAGAGGGACAGGGCACCCCAGGGACACTGCTGGCCCCGCCGTGCCCCGCAGGGACGGCCCTGCACCCCTGGCCCCACAGGCGCTCAGCCCCGGCCCAGCAAGAAGGTCCATGCAGGGATAGTGAGGCTGAGCTCCGGGGAATTTGGCTCTCTGTACGCCCCTGCTCACAGCCCCGCTGCTCCCCACAGCTGGGCAGGCCAGAGGGAGCCCACCAAGACCGCTGCGAGGCAGTTTCTTGCCACGACAGAGCAAAAACACCTCACCTGAGAGGGGCTGTCTCCCACCGCTGCGTTATTCGGAGCTCGGATTGGGCTCAGCTCCCTGGCCAGCCACTGTGGGTCTGCTGCAGGGTCCCTGCTAAAACCTTGCATCCCTCTCAGAGCTTAAAACCCAGGACCCTCCCCAACAGGGAGTAGTGCAGCGAGGGCACCCGCAGCACCCCAGCAATTTTATATACACAGCTCCCGGCATCTTCACTGCAACTGCAGCAGGGTCCGAAAGGAGCGTGGCTCCTTGGCTGCTGCTCAGAGCACCGGGGATGGCATCAGCCCATCTACGCTTTGGGTGGGGGACACGAGTGAACAACCCTGCTCTGGCTCCCCAGACCCCCAGCAGCAGTGTGGGTCACTCATTGCCCCCAGCTCCCAAAGAGGAGGCGGGACACCCACGTCATCTTCAAAATAAAACTTTATTCATTCGGTAACAAGAACATTGAATCTGCACATCAGTGCACAAGTTCACATTTAAAAACAGCTGAGCACATCAGTCAAAGTCTTTAGGGGGAAAGCAGACTATCTCAGCCACCCAGGAAGATCCAGGGGGGGCAAACAGAAGCGCTCCTGTCCCCGGTTTGCAACTCCATCGCCAGCCGTCCCGGAGGGCTCGCGCTCCAGCATGCGGCACGGCCGGACTGCCCGGCCCCAGAGCGATCCCTACAAACCAGCACATGGACATCACATCTCCATAGAGGAAAATAAAAAGGCACTGGCACCTGCTTTTGTGCCAACAGCGATGTCTGCAGCGCGGGCGGGCTGTTAGCACCTCTGGCAGCACTACTGGAGGGTGACCGAGAGCCCCCCGAGCGCAGCCCGGACCCCTCCTGCGCCAGGCCAGCGCCCGCCTCTGCCCCATGCCAGTGAGGGCTTGCGGCGTCCACCCCTTTGGGAGAAGTGTGGGGCGCTGCGTGGAGCCAAGACCAGGTTAAGGCAGGAGAGGAGCAGGGGACCTGCGGCAGGTAGGGCTTGGAGAGCTGCGGGACGTGCTCGGAGACCCCCAGGCAGGTGCAGTGCGCTGGTGCCCGTGCCGATTCCAGCTGCGCACTCCTCCCAGGAGATCCTTGGGAGCAGCTGGGCTGGGACACCTTCCACCAGGCCTTTGCTGGCAGAAGGACACGGAGCTGATCCCTGCCCCAACATCCATGCGAGACAGAAGTGGTGTCACCCCCGGACCCCCTGCCACCCGCTGGGACCGTGCCCCCAGGAAAGGGCCGAAAGGGAGAGATTTGTACACGTCACAACTTCTCAAGCAGACCGGACACACGCACACACACGCCGTCGAGTGCAACAGAACGCAGTGTAAAAACCAGTTTCACGCACGCGCTATCCGTTTGTGCAAGGCTCACAGGTTACAGTACAGGCGGAGAGAGGGCGGGCGAGGGGGGAGCGATGGCTGAGATATTGTACAGGAGTCAATGTAAACAATAAAGCATCCTCCAGAGAGGGCTTTGCAAGAGACCAGAAGAACAGTTGCTTTGTACAAAAATGCCCTTAAAACAACACGTTTCTCCCCAAACCCCTCTATCAGCGAGGCTTGTCAGCTGCCGAGCGCTCGGAGGTGCCGCTCCCCACGGTGCTCGGCTGGTCACCCACCTCTCATGGGGGGGCCACAGGGACTGGGAGCGAGCCACCACCCACCCATGAGCCACCGGCACGGAGAAGGGACAACTGTCTCCAGGCAGAAACCGCTGACGCCAGGGGCTTGGTGGCTTCGTTGCCCAGACACTAGCCAAGGTGGGCGCCGGGCTCCCAGAGACGCACCCCCTCCCGCCCTTTCCCCTTTTTGCCACCCAGGTCAGAGCCTCCAGACCTCCAAGGCTTTCATAACTCTGCAAGAGAACCACCTTCCCCGACTCCCTCCGCCTGTTCACAGGCTTCCCAGAGAAAAATCAGTTGTGCTGGGCTGGTGCCAAGGACAAGGGGACAGCAAAGCACATCGCCACGAGGACCTTTGCCCCTTCACTGCTCTCCCCGGCCGAAGCACCTGGAGAGCAGCAGAGCATCGAGGGAAGCAGCATTTCTGGCCTGCATGGAAAAACCTTCCTCTGGGGTGCTTCTCCTGAGATCAAGCTGGGCAAAGAAACCCAATTCTCTTCCTCCTCCTCCTCCCCTCTCAAGGGAACAAATTACACACAGGGCTTTCCCCTCCCAAGCAGATCCTTGTCCCCGGACACGCTGCCAGCCAAGCGTGCTCTCTCCAGCGCAGGGCAGGCGTGGTGGCACCCAGTCCCTTCCACCCGCAGAGGGGCAGGCGAACGCGTCCTTGGGCTCAGGCATGGCGGGCAGCAGAGCCCGGTGAGGCGTGTGGGGGAGGCAAGGACTGCAATCGTCCTTCACAAGATGACATGAGCCACTTGGCCTTTCCACGCTGCCTGCCCAGCTCCGAAGCCAGCTGGAGCTGGCTAGGAGAGGCCAAATGTCTCTCAGCGTCCCGAAGAAGCATCTGGACTCCTGGGCCAGGGACTTGGGTGACTTCTAATGATTGGAACGGCCTGGAATGAGGTGCTATTTGACCCAAGACAGGGCTCTGCTGGGCTGCTTCGGGCTGGGCTCCAGCCTGCAGCTAGCACGGGTGACAACCCTGGAGCAGAGCGCCAGCTCCTGACATCAACAGGGCCCCATGGCCAGGCTGCGGCCACGCAGGCTCCGCAAAGCGGTGCGGGAGGGTCCCTGGGGGCTACGGGAGGGCAGCGAGGTGGGATTACCTTGCAAACTGCCAGGCTATCCTCTGGCAAGCTGGGGGGCTACTGACACCCCTTCCCCAGGGCATGCTGCTTCCCAACACTCTGCAGCGCTCTGGTGCTGGGCGCTCCTCTCCGGCTCAAGATGCGCTCGTCCCATCGGAGCTTGCAAGGCTCTGCAGCATCAGCGCTGCTTTCTAGGCATGGCCTGGTCCGCCGCTCCTCCCACACCGCGTCCCCTCCATGCTGGGCTTTCAGCAGCTGGAGCCATTCTGCATCTTCTCCCCGCTTCGCTCCTCCCCGGAGGGCAGGTCTGGGCCAGAGCCAAGCACCAGCTCAGACACGCTCTTCTGCCACGGGGCCGCAGACAGGACCCAGAGCCCTCCTGCCAGCGCCCAGCGCCTTTCCCTCTGCTCCTCCAGCACACGTACAATCTGCCGCTACGCACGGCTGGAAACCAGGAGCTCCGATTTAGCCAAACCGCTCGGGAACTGTAAAATTAATTTGCTGAAATTTGGAGCAGACCCTTCAAACGCAGCTTCTCCGGGGAAGCAAGAACCTGCAGAATGGCTCGGAGCGGCCGACGGCTTTCCACGTCCGACTGGCACTTCCGAAACACAGCTTCACCGGGGAGGGAGACGGGCGGACACGCAGCTCCCCTCCCGCAGCGGGGTAACGGGAGGAGGAGGAGAAGGGACTCATTTGGCAAAGGCTGGCATCGAGGCTCGCTTTTGGAAAGGGAAGACAGCTGACAACGGCAAATCCACTCCCATTTCTGTGCAGATTGCAAAGAACAGCACTGAATTTTAGTAAGGTGGTTTTGTTTTCCAGTTTACAGAATGCAGTCTTGCCCTTTTTTAAAAAAAAAAAAAAAAACCAACACAAAACAAACAAAACAGAAACGACAAAAAAAAAAAAATCTATATAAATACCATATATACAATTGAGGCAAAAAAAAAAAAGGAAAAGAGAAAACTTCCAGAAAAGATCTTCCCTCCGGGTTGAGTGTCAGGAGTGACAGCAGAGGAGAGCTCTGCATTCAGCGGGGCAACACCTCGTGTAACAATGATCACAGCTCCAGGTCTGGGAGCCACCAGAAGTGCCCGTGAGCGCAGCAGAGGGGAGAGGAAAACTCAGGCAGCACGAGACAAAAAAAACCAAAAAAAACCCAACAACCAAAACCCAGCTTTGGGGCAGAGGGGAGGCAGCAGAGGGCAGATGATATGGCCATGAACTGGGAAGGCCCACAGCAGTATTCAAGTAACGGGGGGGTTGAACCCTGACGAGGTGTTTGTTTTAAAAGAACACGCTTGGCTTTGGGGGGCTTCTCCTCTCACCCACTGGTCTGGGGAGCGAGGAGAGGCGAGCTGGGCAGCTGGGGAGCTCTGCTCCACCTCACCACAAAACGGAGGCGAGCGCTGATCTTGGAGCCAGGATGCCCGGGGCTCTCGGGAAGATTCACCCCCGCGCGCTCCTTTGGGGGATGCGCCAGCCCAACCCAGCGTGGGCCGGGGGTTTGTCCTGAAGCAGCTTTGAGAGTCATCCCCCAGCACTGTGGAGTTCCAGTCTGCAGAAATAAAAGAAAGGCCAGACAAAGGGACCTTGGCACAGCCTTCACATTTACGGGGGCTTCACCCCAACAACCGCCCAGCACCTTTTCGAGGCATGGGGAAAATTCAAGTGAGGAACTAGGACCTGTTTCTAAGCAAAACTCCACCTTGCCAAAGCAAGCCAGCGTGAACTTTCGTATGACAAAGGTGTTCTTTTAAAACAAACTAACAAAAAAAAAAAAAAAAAAAAAAAAAAAAAAAAAAAAAAAAAGAATATCTGAGGTTATCTGAGTTAAAAAACTTTAAAAAAAACCAAACAGTCCTGCAGTCAGAGTCACACACAGAAGAACCAACCCACACCTACATGCGCCAGGAACAGTAAAATGACAATATATATAAAATTAACCAATAAAGTGCATGTTCCTTATATTACACCTGCCCCTTGCGTGAACGCGACACCACGGGTTCTCAGTAAGAAATCACAGCCGAGGGCTCAGCATCACATTGTATTGTAGAGGGGATTGGGTGTCCGCTTTTTATCACTGGTCTTTTTGAGCCTCCTCAGAGGGTGAGTTCTCCCGTGCTGCTGCCGCGGTGCGACAGCCAGACCTCGAGCCGGAGGCAAGGAGTCCAGGACCTGCACCTGGAGCAGCGCAGGACCCTCCTCGGAGCTAGTCCACGTCGGATCCGCGCTAGAAAACAAGCTCTGCTGGCTGGAGCCGCACTCTTTGGCGTACTGAGCTAGCGGCCTCTCCACCGGCTTGCTCTGGGCAATGCACTCGGCTGTTCTGAGCTGTTCCACAAAATGCCTAGTGGGCTCCGGGGAGGAAAGGCGATGCTTTCCGCACACGCCTTCCGAGCCCCTCTCCAACCTCCCCCCGCGAAAACCTCGACCGAGGGCAACGCAGGTGAGAAGCACTGGGTTGGCGTCGGAAGAGACCGACTCCCTCTCGGATAAGTCGTCCTTGCAGAGGTCCAGGCAGTCCAGTTTGGCCAAGGATGCCGAGCGTTTCATGTGGGAGGGGGTGGTGAGCCCCGCGTGCCGGATTCGAGCCTCTATTTCCTTCGCTCGCTGCTTGACCAGCCCAGGGCTGCTGCTGCGCTCCTCCACGCTGTGGCTGCTGGAGCTGTGGGGGAGGCTGTAGCACAGGAAAGAGATGTCCAGGAGGTCCATGTTCTCAGCGCCTTGGCCGGTGAAGTCCTTGCCGCTCAGCTGCCTCGAGGTGTGGGCACCTCCCCTGCAGAGAGGCTTGGGGCTGTCCCTGAACGGGGGAGCTGGGTCTCCCTCAACGCCGCACGGCGCGACCGGCTCATCGTCTGTACTCGTGCTCTGCTCGGTGACGCCCTCCAGGTGAATTACGTAGGGGTAAGAAGAGCGATCTAGGCCGGCCGAAGGCGTAGGGGTCACCTGGGCAGAGGGGGAAGCAGCACCGAGGCGAACAGGTGACCCACCACCTTCCTCGCTGGGGCTGCCCGCAGCGAAGGTGGCCTGCTTGTGTACCGCATGCTCCGGCAGCGAGAGATTTACCAGCGTCAGGGGTCTGAGACAGGCTGGTGCCTTCTCCGCGCAGAAGGAAGGGTTCAAGTTTTCATCTAAAGACGGGATGGCCGTGGCCAGCCTGCCCTGCTCACAGCTTGCGTCAGGCTGCTCCGCAGACCCAACCGTGGGAGTGTATTCGATGATTTCGATTCTCTTTGGGAGGAGGGAGGGCAGGGACGGCTCCTCCGTCCCATCAAATGAGACCACTGTCCTGTGCTCTTGCGCCGTTCCCTCCTGTGCCAGGCTGGGCTCTGCAGGCAGGGACTCGCGCGCAGGGGAGGTGAGGGGTGCAGGCAGGGGCCTGCCTGCAGGCAGCTCTGCCCCAGGAGGCGGCAGCGGCTCCTCAGCGCCTGGATCCGGTGCCTTCTCACCCTCCGGAGCCAGCTCCAGGGGCGGCTCCTCGCTCTTCCCCCGTGGCAGGAGCTCGGCACCAGGAGAGTCGTTCCTGGAGTTCTTGCGGGTGGGTAAGATGCAGACCGGGGACGTGTGCTGGTGCTCTTGCTCCTGTCTCAAGCGCTCCTCGAACTCCAGGGTGGCTCGCCGGACAGAGCCAGGGCACCACTTCGGCTCAGGGTTGGCAGAGCCGCGAGGCTCTGGCTGCTCCCCGCCGGGGCTGCTCTCCTCCAGGTCTGATTTACCAGAAGATGGCTGCAGAGAAGGAGCAGCTTCTTGCTCAGCTTGCAGAGAGTCCTTCTCCTTTTCCTGGTGTCCAGCACAGGCCCCTTCGCTCTGTTCCAGCCTTTCCGACGCCCAGATTGCCTCCACCGGCAGGTCGTGCACCGTGTTCCTCTTTGGTGTCTGGGTGAGGTTGGCTGACCCCTCCTTCTGCTGGGCAGGTCCTGCTCCCTGGTTGATGGACTCGATCTCGGTGATAATTTCCTTCACAGAAATGGCATTTTCCGAGTGGGATCTCGTGAGATGGCCCGCGCCAGGCAGCTCGGGCACCTCCTGCAACACAGAAAGAGAAGAATTACAGAGTGGATCAGCTGTGCTGACACAGAGCAAAGGGCAGCAGCTTAAAAGAAATGTGGGTGAGCATCCCCAAAGGAAAAAAAAAAGTGCACGTGCTGGTGTGTGGGGACAGATTACAAGTGCCATGATCACTAGTGTAGAAGCATTATTGTCTCTGGGACTGCATTTAATATATTCCAGGCTAGATTTTCACCTAGACTCAGATTTAAGAACTTTCATTTAATTGCCATCAATTCCAAGGGAAATTTAGCTTTTTTTTTTTTTTTAATGAAGAAAAGCCCAGTTAACAAAAAATCCTAATGCTGCTAAAAGTGCAGTTTTGAAGTGCAAACATGAAAGATTCTGCTCACGTACAAGACTGAACAGCATAAAGAATGACCGAGCGCTGAAATGCTCCGGTTTCCCGGAGGAAAACGGCCAGAGGGGCTCCCCGATCCGCAGACACTCTTTATGCCAAATCACTGGAGAGAGCGTTGGCCTATTGTATCTGGAAGAGCCTCATTGCCTCACATGGAGATGGAAAAGATTCAAGAAATGCAGCGTGGAATTTAAATAAGAGAGGCTCCCAGAAAATGATGGCCCCAGACACCATCAATCCCCGCGAGAGCCCTGCAGGGTGGAAAGCAATTATGAGAGAAAGGTACCTCAATTCGGAAGTTACTAAATTTTGTCAGGAACATCTCTCTACCCAGGAGAGAAATGAGCCACAACGTGCCCAGTCCCATCACCCCAGGCCTGGAGAGGCACATTTTCTCCCTTCGTCAGTGGAAGCTCTACATCTGCCTTGATTTACTATCCCAACGCTGGTGCTTCCCAAACAGGGAATGGTGCCAGTTTTGTCCTGTTCTCTGGTGGATTTCTCAAGTCAGACAAATTTCCATGCAGGCTGGGGATGCTGGCTGGCCTTGGCTGCTCAGGGTTCAGCTGATTTACTGGGTCAAGTCCCACCTATCTGCTCTCCTGATGTGCAACTCAAAAATAAGTTTCTCATGAGAACGGCACAGCAGGCCAGGTCAAGGTCGACTCAGTCAATCGCCCTGCCACTGCCAGCGGCCAGTGAGCAGATGTTTAAGGAAAAAGTGCAGAAGAGGGCAAGTATCTAAAAGTGAGGGAAAGGGGAAGCATCTACCAACCCTTCCCCAAATGGCCACTCCGTTCAGTGAAAGGCAGGAGGAGAAAATTCCCTGTTCACAGCAACCCCACAGCAAGAGAATTACTCACAGATAGGTTCGAGCAGCAGGATCTAAAGAAAAAAAAAAAAACAAACCACCCAAAAACCACCACAACAAAACCCAAAAATGAGCAAGTTCTATTAACCTTTTGTTGTTCTTCATCTGTAGAAGAGTCATCTGATGCCTGGGGAGAGTTTCCAGAGCTGTTCCTTTGAGGATTTGCACCCCCATCCACAGTAGGCGGCACTTCCAGCACCGGCACCCTGGAGACCCCGTTCCTTCCACTCCCTTGCTCCTCTGTCCTGGAATGGGAGCAGGTGCGTGACCGGCTCTCCTGGGAAAGCTCCACAAATTTCTCCAAAGCACTGAAGAAATCGATTCTGTCTGAACTGAGGTCTGTCACTTCGGGCTGGGGATTCTGTTGGAGAGTCAGGGAATTTTGGTTTGGGGACTGGGGAAAGTCTTTTAAGGATGAAGTGAATTCTTCCATGGGAACCAAGTGCACGTTCACATCAGGCTTAAGGGCATCTTTTTCTAGATCGTCCACCGTCAAGTCGGGAAACTCCGCTATTTCCAAGGGGTGCTGGAGCTGCATTAAGGCCTCAGAAGCATGGCAGTTATCAGGGGGGACAGAGTCTACACAACATCCTGCCGTACAGCCATTGATACTGTTCAGGTTCAGCTTGTCCTCCATCTGCTCAGCGTGGAAGTCTCGACACGTAAACTCCAGGCGGATCCTTCTCTCCTTCACGCACGTCTCCTCGATCATGTTCGCATCCTCCGGGAGCTGCTGCTCCCTGTCCAGCTCAGCCGAGTAGAGGGGAGACATGGGCTGCTGGTTGTCGTTGGTCTTGGCCTCCGAGATCTGGTCAGCCGAGGTGGTGATCTCTTTCTTGTTCAGCTCCAGCCCAGACTTGCAGATGGGCTCGTGGTGGTCCGAGAGGTCGCTGTCGGAGTGCGAGCGCCACAGTTTATTATGCCGCTGCTTGCTGCGGGGAAGAAAAGCAAATGAAAACATTGAACAGTGTTTTCACAGACCAGAGCCAGCCCCACCTTGTTGTTAGAGGATGCAACCTACATGAAAAACAGCGGCAAATACTGGAGTCACTGACCACAACTGCAGCTTGACCTGAACAGTTCAGGGCCAAACCTGAAGTGGATCCAATAACAAGCCACTTCCCAGCTAAATCCCACGGCACCATTCTGCTTCACACACGTGTTCCCCAGCAGCACTTTACCCGTCTACTCAACAAATGCAATGTTTAACTGACTGCAGAATTTGGTCCCTTCTCAGCCAGCAAGCACTTGTCCATTTGCTAGCAGTGAGCAATGACCAGAAGAGACACGGTCCCTACTCCTGGATGTGAGTGGATGGTAGACACTGGATGAAGCCCAATTTCCCCTACAGCTCCTTCTTTGGATAGCTTCAGCGATCAATAACTGGGCTCGGGTAACCACGAAGGTAGGGTGGAGTGAGTGGGTGGGGGTAAAACACAGAAGACATCCTCAACAGTCAACAAGCAGCACAAAACACCACCTGCCTTTCACAGGAAGGAAGCTGAAGAGTTCTTTAGCTCTTGGAAAGCCCCTTTAGGAAGGTCTGAGCAGTGACAAGGCCAAGCAACTGCCAGCGGCATTGCATCACCTTCCTTCAATCTCCACCTGCCAAAAAAACCCAGCCCATGCCCACAGGCTTACAGAGAGCAAAGGAGGCAACTTCCCACAGTGACACCACACCAGCTAGCCATGTCTGCAAGGGCTTCGCTGAGTGACCAGGGCCACGGGGCTGTGCTTCCACCGTTTGCCCCTAGGAGGAGAGCAGATACCACAGAAAGGTCCTTGGGTCTGCAGGACACCTTGCAAAACCCCTCCAGGCCCTCGCTAGCCTGAGCAGGCACTCCCAGACACATCCCCTGGCTGCAGTAAGGGAATTAACAGATGCTATTGGACTAATTATAACGTACCAGTTTAGTTGTGGGTGCCCAACGGCTATGGAAAATAACCCATCATGGATTCAGCTTTCCAACCCCAGCATCGGCTACAACCTTTGTGTACAACACAGGGCAGGATCAGGCCCTTTCAGAGGAGAGGAGGGCCAAGGTTAGAGGCCAAAGGCATTGCTTGGGGTGCACGTGCTCTGTCTCTACTGGGTTTTGGAGCAAAGTTTGACACTGGTAGCAGAGCCAGGCTTGCCTGTGAGGCAGGCTGTCGCTGAAGCTGTGTATGGGACACCAAGGATTTCCCATGTCCCTCCAGCATTCCTGGCGCCGGCACAAGGTCTGGGGGCAGCAGCAGGGCTGGCCAGCTCGTGTCCATGAGGCCCCCACACCTCCCACCACGCTGCAGCCAGCTCTCCAGGCTCCAGTATAAAACTATCACTGTTGATTCACAAGTTGCATAAGGCACAGAGGATCCCAAACTCTCTTTTCCCATAATTTATCCATAACTAATAAAAGAAATGGAGCTGGCTCAGCCTTTTTGTGTATATCACCAGAAGGAGGGGACAGTTTGACCCCAGGAAGTGTGACAGTCCCAAAGAGCAAAACACGCTTGTTGTTGTGACTAAAAGCAGGCAGGGGGTTTTCATTTTACAGCTGGAAAACATATCCCAGTTGCTATAACCCCAACACAAAACCGTAACTAGATAGTGCGAGCACATGGCTGCCCTCACATACCTTCCCTCTGAAACTGGAGCAGTCACATGAATCTGTTGGGTTTTTGTTTTTGTTTTTTTTTTTACCTGTCCTGGAATACCACAGCAATAAACAAGGCAGCCAGGAGCCAGAGGGCAAAGCTAAATAATACAGAGAAGATAGAGGAGAAAAAGCAGTTTGGAGCTAAGAAACCACATAAAAAGGGACCATTTCTACAGTACAGAGGCCGTTCCTTGCTTCAGTGAAGCTTCATTTACTGTAGGCTTTTTAGACCTCCCCACACAGATGTAACGCACTGCTCTTGCATTTTTTAAGACCTCACAAGAAATCCTGCTCATGCCACTGCATGGGGACTTGCAGAGCAGGCCGGGAGCAGCAGTGCGCTTAGGTGGGAGGGGAGCCACACACCACAGCAGCAAGGAAGATTTACCTCCTGAGAAATAAATTACTGAAAGACAGGAAAGAAAAAAAAAAAATCCTTAACCAAAATGTTTGTACAGGGTGGCTTTGCAAGAGGTGCCACCAGCTACCAGACTGAGATTACCTAAACCAACTGCAGGGCTGAGGGCCTGAAGATGCAATATACCATCTGCCACCAGCCCAGGGCTCCTCACACGCGTTCACCAACCTGTGGCGAAGGATGTTGATGTGTTTTTCAATGTCTCAAAAGCTTCTTTCCCTCCATCCAGTCTACCCCAGTGAGATCTGACTTCCCAGTCTGCTCAGTCCTACACAGCACACCACACTGATCAGGTCACCTCTAGCTCAGAGTTAAGCACTGACCTTTACTGAGGGGTGCCAGCAGCACGTCTGGTGTCACACGAGGCACCAAAGGCAGGTGTGGTGTTTGTCTCAAAGAGTTTCAGTCCAGAAGAGCACAATTTCCTAAAATATCTATTCCACTGTGATCTATCCTGACACTCGATACTACTTGGCTGCTTTTTCAGGGAGAAAGGGGGTCCTTACGGCAGTCTGGGTTTGGGGAGCAGGGGGAGAGGAACGTAGGCACGGGAGGAAGTGGAGGACAAAGATCCTGTGAGTGCACCTGGTCAGGGAATAGGTTGAGAGGAGCCCTCAGGTTGCTAATCTGGACAGAGGGAAAGAGAAAGCACGCTTGAGTGACAGAAGAGCTTACAGCAGGGGTTTGGTGTAAAAATTAGGAATCCAGACCTGGCCCAGCAGCAGAGAGAGCCAGACTGCAGGAAGCAGGCGGAGAGCAAAGGAGGAACGATAAGTCCCCAGCACAAAAAAAGGGAAGGCAAGTGGACAGGACAGATCCAAAGGGCCAAAACCAAGCAGAGGACAAAGGTGAGAAGCATGCCCTAAGGACAGCACGAGTGCCTGAGCTGCTGTGAAGAACAGCATACGGCAGGCACCTTCCAACAGCACCAAGAAGCCAAGAAACAAGCTGTTAAGAGCCACCTCCTGTGGCAGGAGGCTCAGCTTGGGTAATCCTGCTTGCTTCAGATCTGCTCCCTGGCAAAGCACAGCAGGATCCTAAACAAAACACCCTAATCTGGCGAAACACAGTATCACTACCTCCTTCCAGCTGATCACGTGAAGACGTTGCTTAACACAGCTTACAAGTGGATTTCTCAGAAACATGCAATATTTATGTCTTTTTGTTAATCAGGTGATAGGCTTGGGATTACAACACACTGGCCCGTACCCAGGCCCAGGTCCAGACCAGCCTCAGGACCCCACGCAGGAATAAACAGCGCGGTTGCAACGCACAGAACATCCCGTCCCCTCCCCTCACACCGACACTGACCAAAGGGATCTAAATAAAACCAGACCAGCTGCTGAGGAGGGGCATGTTCAACAGGGAGCTGCGAGGCTGAGATGGAGACAAAGCGAGTTCCCTGCCAAGCGATGTTACGAGCAACAGGGACATCGTTTATCTCTGCTGGAGTCTGCACAGCTCTGAATGCTGCATATGGACGGCAGTTCACGGGATGCTACTCTCCAAAAAACAGCCATCCTAGAAGCCAAACAGCTGCCTAAAAGCTCTTTATTACACCCATTTTCCCAGGCTCAGCAGAGACAACCCATGAAAACAGAGCGCTATCTTTTCCAAAACGATCACAAGTTTACATAACGCAGTGATGGAAGTCCTAATTAAAATAATCGGGGTTAATCATTTAAGTGTTATGCCTTAACATGGGCAATCAGGATCATTCCTTCCACTCACCTGGCCAGCAGGATCCCTTGGTATTCCTCCAGCTGCCGCATAAAGCTGGGGTTGGGCTTGGTGACGGTGCGCCGTTCCTTCACGTAGTCGTAAGCCCTGTCCAGGTTCCAGCCGTACTCCTTCATGGCGTAGGCGATCACCGTGGACGCTGAGCGGCTCACTCCCATCTTGCAATGCACCAGGCACTTAGAACCATTTTTCCTGAAGTGGGAGAAAGTCAAAAGAGGATCATTAAATAAAAAAACATGGCCTCTGAGAAGCTTAAGAAAATAGCACTTCTTTACCAGAGCACTATCAAACACGTTTTCAAAGCTGCGGCCACAGTTGAAGTCGGGATGTGATCTGATAATCCAATTTACAAACTGGAGCAAGACACATAAAGAAAGTGAAGAACAAGGTCTTAATATTCTTAACAGATTTTGTTACAACAACTTTTCCGAAGCTTTTATCACAAAGTGGACAAACATCAGTTGTTCACAGAGATTTATGAAGACCGCTGAAGACTAATAAGGCATCCCTGAGCTCAGCACAGATGGCCCACTGGTATCAAGCAGCATTCCAGATAAAAAGGGCATCTATCACACAAATGTGGCGTCACAGTTTAGAAACACATCCCTGGAAGACACTGAGCAGTTCAGGGCAGCCTCTAGCACCGAGATGTTCTTCTACGGCAAACTTTTGACAGCGTACTATTTGGTTTGGCAGCTGGCTGAACAAGACCAATGTTGCTTTAGTCAGGTCTCCGAAACCTCACCCAGCTCCCATCCTCACCTCTCAACACATCGCTAAGTGCAAATCCAGTCAAAAGCCCCATGGACCAACCTGGCAGATTTTTCTTGATGCCATAATTTCTCAGGACTGTGACTGTCTGTACGCGGAACGCTCACCCTCCCTGCTCTGTTTGCAAGAGTCCTTCACCTCGGTGCCTGTCCAAACGGAAAAGATGACCTCCTCACGGCTGAAGGCAGAGACCCCAAATGATGGCTGCAGCCCAGTGCCCTGCTGCAATCAGATGGAAGATCCTTCGGCTTTAATTAATTTCTTCTTACTTATTGAAGGCAAAGCAAACAGTGCCTTTGAGCGCAACGAGCAGCTACCCTGCTAGGTGAGGCTGGTGTAGAGCCTGAAAGGGCAGCCAGCACCCTGCTCCAAGGAATTAAAAAAAATTTATCTGCCATGAAATACGAGGAGGAAAGCTACAGCCCTTCTCCGAGAACTCTGTGCGCTGGGCAGCACTGGCAGGGAGCAGGCTGAGGGAACCTGGGTTTGGCACTCTTCATTTTCTCCTTTAGGTGCTAGGTTTTCTGGCTTGCCAGCCACGTGAAGATCCCACAGGACAAACCAAGAGGCCATGCAGCACAGAGTCATGCGCCTCGACAAGCTCAGACCTCGGTGGCTCGCAGCTGTCTGAGCCTGTACCTGCATCCATGCGCCCCGGACACCCAGCAAGAGACGCCTGCGCTACTGGGGTATACTGGGATACAGCTGCCTTTGAGTGCTCCAGGACTTTCCCAACTTCAAAACTCAAATTAGTCAAAACATTGCAATGCTTTTGGGGACTTAAAAAGAAGAAAGGAAAAAAACCAACCCTAAACCAAACCCCAAACACAACAAGCGGACAGGGCAAAGAAGGGGGTACAGTAATTGCCCCAATTTGGAAGATTATTAACTTGCATCACCTCAGACACAGTACTGAGGCCCAGTCGTTTAAACTCCAATGGAAAATATTCTGGGCAGGAGAATACTTCTGAGGATGACAACACTTCAAAATCAATACTTAAGAGAATACAGTGATGTCCTTTAAAGAAACCATCTTAAATAAAATAAGTCTCTAATAACTGGCTCAAGAGAGCCACAGTCAAACAAGTCTGCTTGGAAAGACTACGAGAAATTGCAAGCACCAGCTCTGGTTAAGAGATGACAGACTTCCATAATGGAAGCAATACTTTGAAGGCAACATATGCCCATTTGCTTTCTGACCAGTTTTCCCTTTAAGAAGGCTGCTGAAATAACTGGAGACAGTTCATGTAACTGGGATGCAGTTCTCTGCAGTAGAAAGGCCCTACTTTCAGCATCCGCTATCAGATTGCTCACCGTAACTGACAGCTCAGAGACCTGCACAGACGTTCGCTCCTGTCAAAGGGAAGAGTTTGCTCTGGAGCACTACACTACAAGAAATCATTTTCAGACTGGGCTTCATCACACAACTTCACAATGCAGGGAATAGCTTATGCTTGTGCTCAGTCTTGCTTCTTACTTTTATTAAGCTGTTTAATTTGTTACTGCCCTTTCCTCCCACCAGCAGCTCTGCAGATCCACGGCATTTCCTAAGCAGCAGGCAAACTGTTAGCTCTCTAGTACAGGAACGATCTCCTCTGCTGTTTGCCTGGACTGCAAGTGGGCAGAAACCCCTCACTACTCCTACCTGCTACCTGTACAAGCACCTGCAAGAACGAAAATTTGTGGAAGACAACTCTTAACAATTAGAAACTACAAAATGAAAATGCTTTGATCCTAGGTAGGCAAGGAGGAACGGTAGTTAAGAAAATCAGTAGGAAAATACAAAATACTTAGTATACATCTCATTGTTTGTTCTGTTCTGAAGAGACTTACTTTGCCTTGGAGATGAATTTGTAGGTGTCATTCCAGTAAGCCAGAAGATCTGTTGCTTCTTCATCATATACCCGAATATTATGGTACTCGAAGAGCCCAGGGAAGAAGTTATCTATTTCTCGAGTCACATTCAAAATATATCGCACCCTGCGTGGAAACAGCCAGCAGATAAAAATGCAGAGCGTGCAGAACACAGCCAGTTCAGAGAGATAGCACAGCTGCCACACCACAGCCTTGCCTTGCCTTGCGAGTGGCAAAACTCAAAGCATTTGGAGCTGCAGCCTTGAACACAGACCCTTGGAAAGCAGGACTCAGCGCAAGGAAGCAGCGGCCAACACAGACAAAAGGTTTTGGTGAGCAATTGAGAGCCTAGCCTCTGATAAAAGGGCTTCCATCCATACTGGACAGAAACCTCCTCAGAAGTGTGTCAGGTTACACCGCTCGCCCACCGTCTCTCTACTCTAAGTGTTAGGGGCACCTTTGTCCCAGGAGCTCCTGCACAGGCTGTTCAACCGGTGTTTGGACACTTTCTCAAGCCCCTTTTGTGAATCTGTCCTCCTGCTGTACCAACAGTGCAGGAAGATTGAAGGCATAAGCTTGTGAGCAACTCCACAGTTAAACAAATGCATAAAACAGCTACAGAGATGTAGCAGACAATGAGCCACTGGGGAGGATTTACTTCTTATCCCTACATTTTCTGCTAGAGAAGCATATGGTATTTATGTACACTACACCCAGTATTTTTAGCCCTGAGGGTTACTCGTAAGATGCTTATGAGCTGCACTCATGCTGAGATATCAGACAGAACAAGGGCACGGCAAGGGAGGGACATCGCTTTTCCCTCGCAGCGAGGAGATCGCCGGCAGGCAGGTAGGACCCGTCTGACCCAAGGGAACTGCAGCAGACCCTGAGCTGAACACGGAGAGTTAATTTTGCCAGGCTGATGCTCCGAGGTACAGAAGTATGCTAGCAATTCAGTTTATCAGAGTGATTAGTTTTTCCCACTGGATTGGCACAAATAAGCCAAACCCATAAATAATGATTTAACTGCAAAATCTTGGTGCTTGGATCCACCTGGCCTAGAGAAAGGACATTCTCAGCTTCAGCCTGAAAGGCAGAAAGGGCAGCAGAGGAACCCATCAGTGCTAAGCCTGAGAGCTACAGGACTTTATTTCCTTCTGGGCCCCACTCAAAGCAACAAATGCTCTCTGACATATTTTCCTTCCTGCCGCAGTCTGGAGGTCCTGACTCCAAACCACCTCTGAAATCGTGGGACCTCAGTCCAGAACAACGGGCTGGAGCCGAGGGCACAGAGCCAACTACGCAGCATCCAGTTCAGTAATTGTAGCTTTCTGCTACTTATAGCTACGAGATTGCTGGCTTCCTTTGTTTGCCAAGGGGATGTCAGTCAAGGTCAAGAAGCAAGATTCTTTTACTTTAGGGTGCCTGTTTGTGGGACACAGAGTTTGGAGGAAGAGCTTGTTCAGATCTGCAAATCCTTTAGTAAGATTCAAGTTACACAACAGGTATGGAACAGAGTTTGTTGCACAGACAAGTGTTGAGGCCAGGCTCTGGCTTTTAAGCTGATGGCCTGAAGCTACTTACCCTCTGTTCTGCAAGTCTTCCAAATTGGAGGCGTTCCATTCTGAGCCCTGGAGGGAAAACATGCAAAGGGACACATCAGCCAGAAGGCAGGCATGGCCAGACAACTGATGGAGGGAAGGATTGTCACCAGGGAACTGGAGGAGGAAGCTGGCCAGCCAAGGGTTAGAGAGCGGGAGGTCTTTTGAGCAAAAGGGTGCACAGAAGAGTGGTAACAGGGCTGATGTTCGGCACCTTATCTCACCCTGTTAATCAGATCTACTCTGAAGCAACAAGCAGCTCTGCAAAGCAGGAGCCCAGCACCATACGCTGGCACTTCCTGCTGACAAATCAACCTCAGCAAAGATGAGACCACTCCACCCTTTCCCCGGAGGCTGCTGCCAGCTCTACCCCACAGAAGAGAGACTGCCTGCATTTAAAAACCATCCAGGTGCTCTTTATACACGAAACACGCATCTCACACATCAAAGGCAGCAACACCTTCAGCTCACTTGGGTTACACCTCTTCTCCCCACGTTCAAAGCCTGTGTGAGCAGAAAAACAAACACATTTAACCCTGGCCAGCTAGTCCTCTTCTCTGCAGCATGCACAGGGCCTCCAAGCTGCTCTCTTCCTACTCAAACACATAAACCCTGACCGAGGACAAAACCACTCAAAGGCTTCCTTCGAAAATGAAGGTGCAGAAGCTATCCGCTTCCCTGTCCTAACGTAGCTCCTAAACAGAAAGATGGTTCAGATGGAGTGAACATGAGGGATCCAAGCAGCACCACCATCACCAGCCAAACAGCACTGCTGACGGCTGCTCCCACCTCGCCCCAGGGCCAGCAGAGGCACAGCCAGGGCCAGCCGGCCCTCGCGGCAAACCCACCGCCTGCCTGCAAACCCCATCAGCCCGAGAGCGAGAATCTCCCAGCCTTGCAGAAGCGGCAGTGTCCACCCGGAGGATGGGTTGCTGCTTGCCCCAGAAAGCGCGCACAGGCACCCCGTGTCTGAGGTGGGGGAGCTCCAAGAGCTCTGACTCACGGGCACACATTGTGTCTAGGACAGCACTTTTAGAAAAGTCCTGAGCACCCACAGCCTGCGTCTAGATGTACAGACACAGGAAAGGGCTGCATTGCTATTCTGGTAGCTGCTGGGGACAAGTCTGCTGTCTTGTCTTGACACTTCAGGAATACAACAAACAAAAAGCAGCTGGTTCTTCCCAAACTGAACCACTTCCTAAGAGAAATCATCGTAACGAGGACATCGCTCAAGGGTTCAGCACAGACGAGACTCTGAATTTCAAGCAGAATAAAGGTGCATGGGTTACGTGCCACGGTAGCCCAGACTTCAAGAGAACGTGGGCTTCAGACATGGATCAGGTCAATCCCAGCAAAGTTCAGAGCTGTGCACCATCTGAAGGGGCACTATGGAGGCTCTTGCTATTAAGTATCTGCCAACAATCCCTGTTGTATTTACCCTAGCCCCCCAGACTTAGTTAGCTTCACGTTGCCTCTTTCTGGTCAGAATAATCTACTTCAGGCCTGGGAACCACCTCTTTCCACAGGAATGGAGAACAGCACTGCAGCGGTGAAAGCCTTTTCTCCTGTCCTTTGATCCACAGCCACCAACACCATCAGGTCTCTTACTTCCCGCTTAGTTATTTTAGCACTCCCTAAGTGGGATCCCACAGGGCTCTTGCCTCCTCCACCTGGAAGGAAACAGCCCCACACCTTCCAGAGACCTCGCTGTACAACTTTGCCTTGCAGTATACAATGCTCCTGAATTGAGCTGGTGTCCAGCCCCAGCAGCACTGCTCCTCACCACAGAAAGCTGCCTGCAAATACTGTAAGCCTGTAACATGTCTCCCTACAGAGAACACAGTCTGAAAAAAAAAAACAAAAACAAAAAAAAACAAACCAAAAAAACCCCCCCAAAACCAAAAAACAACAAGAAAACCCCCAAATGCCAAAACCATTACATTGTAGGTACTTAAATTTTCTGGCTCTATCCCACCACAATTTCTTGGAGCGCTCACATGAACGTACACCATCCCTTCTGAGCCACAGCACTAAGCTTCAGGAGACTGGGAGAGGCTCTCTCCATTTTGATAGACCAGCTGGTCCAAGAACGGCTCTGTTTAAAGCTGAGCCAACCTCACAGGCCAGACAGTCAAACCAAACCTGCGTCCGTTGCTTCGGGGCTGGGAAATCCAGCGGAGTGCTGACTCACCAGAAAGAGGTGCAGTAATTAGACAGGCCCCAGCAGCAATGAAAGGCAACTAAGCAAGCAAAACATTAAAGGGCAAAATGTTTATGTTTCCTTAAGTGACTTATCTCCAGGATTCTTCATTAAGCTCCTCTGTTCCTCTTGGATCACATGAACGCAGAGCTCTCCATGCTACAAGAATGTCATTCCACCTGAATCTTACGCGTGCCCTCCCTCTCTGCCGTAGCTATGCCCTTCCCAAGCACACGTACGCTCCGAGAACCTGGTGTGTGGGCACCCTGGACAGCTAAAGCTACAAAACTCGTCTTACCAACCACAGGAACAGCCCTGAAAAGTAGAATTAAAACTTTTTCCCTTCCATCCCCTCATGACAGAGGGTACAGCTTGGCTGGTGGTGTATGGCAAAGTTTAGTACAGCCAAGAAGCCAGGCTGCTCTTGTTCAATAGTGTTTTGCTTAAGAGTACGTGACCCCAGGATCAGCCAGCTCTCCCCCAGAGTTCCTTCAAGTTCCTCCAGAGGCCCCTGTGCCAACCAAGACGTAGTGAGAAGTGTTAGATGTCCTTACTCTTGAGTTCACTGTTAGACTTACCAAAAAGACATGATCAAATATCTGCGTGGGGCTGTCCATCTGCCCAAGGATCACTATCATTTCATTGTCAATGAACTCTTTGAACTCCCGCAGGTTACACACCATCTGCATCTCCAGCTCGGTGCGTATCTGGGTGGGGAGGAGGAACACAGGGAAACCATGTGAGGTTTTTCTTCTGGCTTTTCTTCACAGCATCAAGTACAGAGAGCTCTAGTTTGCACAAGAGTGCTTCCAGTGCTGCTCCCTCACCACTCACCTCCTTCGATGTGATGTTCTCCAGATCTTTCTGCATCATTATTTCTCTTAACTTGGTCTTAATTAGCCGTTCTGTGCGTTCCCGCTCAGTTGGGCTATCAGAAGAAAGCAACAGTCATTGGTCATTGGGAGGGGAAACAAACTGGACTCATGGCACTTGTATAGACTGGGTACTCTGCAGAGCCTCAAATACTCACACTACTTGCCCCAAGCAAGTCCTCAGCTGGAGGGATTTCAGGTGACCGTAAAGCCCAGTTTAGATTCCCAGTTGTATATGAAAGAGACTAACTGAACACTCCTAATCCACTGTAGTCATCCAGAGAACCTCTGGTATTTGGTAAAATTTAAATTGGGAAAGCTGCATTATACTCTCTGGAGCAATATCTAAGCCTCCTCCTACCTTTCTTGGAAAGGTAACAGCTCCAAAGCTCCTTACATGGAGAGAAGAGGGCAGCTAAGCCTCTGTACATTCCTCCAGCCTCTGCTGCCAGGGGCCTTATCACCATCTGCAAAAATAGCCTGCCTAACACCGGGGGAAGTTACAGCAGAGCAGCAGCACAGAGCCGTCTCACCCATCCTCTTTAGAGGGGGCCTATCAGTAACATCTCGCACCACTTTTCCATTTCTCTGGAAAGCTGCTGGGATGGTGACTACACAGACACTTCTCTGCTTTACAAGTGTCCAACTGGGGACTCACAAATAAAAATCATGGAAGTTCCTGGTCCTTTTAACCTCACACATTATTTCAAGACGCAATTAAGAGAACGCTGTCTAGGTGTCCCCAGGAAATCATTCAATTGCTGCCATCGGGGAACGAGAGGGTTACATCAGATTTATATACGAAAAGCTACGAGAGAATATTAATCTGACAGCCTGCCAAAACTTTTCAGCCACCCTCCCTGTACATTACAGAACTGTCAACTGTGAAGACCTCTTCACAGCTGAACAACTGCTCAGCATTATTATTCACTCGCTGAACTCCAACAACAGGAAATATCTGAGAGCATAAATCAACCAATGGCGCTGGGAAAGCAGCTGGGGCTACTGCAGTCATTTCTTCTGCTACAAACTGGGCAACTAAGCCCTCACGCTTGGCATCACATCTGGACACAGACTGCCTTGGAGGTTATATGGTATCAGTACCATCAGCAATTACTAATTACATGGGTTGTAAACCTTGAATGTTGATACAGCCTATAAATTTTGCCTTTCCAAATTTTCTTCCTACCTACCTCAGCCACTGTTTTGGACCACGTATCACCAGACATGGAAGCGTTTACCTGGACACAGCACTGTCCTGCTCCACACTTGCAGAGCTCCTCAGAACAAAGGAAAACAGCATTGCTCTTTGTCACCATTCTTAGCTGTATCAGATAGACTCTAAAGGGATGCTTGTGGGCTCACAGTCTCAGAAATCCATACATAAACACTTCACTTTAGAGCAAGAACAACTGAGCAAGGAAAAAGCCACCATGTTAAGCACGTGCTCAGACAAGTGTCAGCCTAAGAACAAAGTTCAGAGAAACCTGTTCCTTCCAGGAGACACCAGGCCTGGAAATCACAGGACAAAACTAGCAAAGGGGAAGGCTTAGGTACTAGAAAACATCACACGTCTCTCACTAGTAACACAGGACTTACCTCGCAGGGTCAAAGATCTGCGAGCCTAAGGCCCAAGGTAAACAACCACACTGAAAACAGAGGCTGGAGGAGAAGCAAGGCAGCCCCAGGAGGGCTGAACTTGCAGTGCTGGTGTCTGTCTAACCAGGGATCCATTTATTACCAGGAACAGGAAACCTCTCCTCATTAATACCTAATTAAGAGTAACATCTTTTTGGAACTGTCTCCTCTTGAGACTGCAGTGCCTGATAGCCAAACACTTTGGCTCTGTAGACCCAGACCAACTTACACATCTGTGAAGAGGGCAGGCGAGTCGGGCCGGTGGGACTGGACATCTTGCATGGCATTCCACTCGTTGACCGACGACTGGTCGGAGTTGATATGGCTCTCATAGTAACTGACCCACGTGAGGAAGAGGCTCCCTGGGTAGTAATTGTTGCTTCGTGCTACCTCACAAGCCTTATGTAAACTCTGCAGAGCAGACCTAGAAGGGAAAAAGACACTTGCAGGATTATAATTTCTTCCTCAGGGTGGTATTAGGCACAAAGCAGCAGCCAAATCCAGGACGGTGCTCGTGTCCCATCAGCTGGTACAGACCCCAGCGTTACATGCGACAGCCGCCGGCACCGAGCAGGAGGCTGGCCTGCAAGGGCGTGGATGACCACACACTGCAAAAGTCCGCGCATCGTAAGTATGCCAAGAGAAGTCTGGACAGCAGTGAAGGTGCCCACAATTCAGAGGGCAGAGGCAGCTGTGTCTCTGGCTCTAAAAACCACTACGACTCCCTAAGCCATAAATAAGATGCACAGAGTTCTTGTCTCAGACAGGGACAAGGCAGCTCCAGGCAGGAGCTGCTCTGACTTCAGCTCACCATGTGCAGGGCAGGGACACCCAGGAATCAGACATGGAGAGCTGCACAACCAAGGGCTTAGGATTTGATTTTAGTGAGGTGTTTAGGTGTCTGCCCTCCCTCGCTGCATGGGGGATGTCAGAAGTTTCTTCAGCTGCTGCTGGGAAACAAATCCCCCTCTCCTATTTTTAGCTTGTTTTAAATATTTGATTGAGATCAGAAAGATCCAGGTCAAAATCATGGGGGTGACACAGTAGCATGACACCCTGACAGGGGATGTATTTCAGCAATGCAAAGAAGCTTGAGCCAGAAATACTTTAATGGCCACTACATTCTTACATGGACCACCCTAAAAGGAAAGAAAAACGCAGACAGCTTCTCTTTCCTTTTCGCTGTCAATGAACGTGTGTCACTGGAGTCAGAGACTCCTAGGATATGACAGCACGTATTTCCTTCTTTATGACAAATAAAAAAAATAAAAATCCAAACATATGTTCAAAGGAATAGGAAAATTACCCTATTCCTTCCTGCCCACAGCTCAGATGAAGGCATGGCTGCAGCAGTCTCAAACTCACTGCTGGGGACCAGCACTGGCGTGGTTTTTCTCTTTGGTATCAACCTTCCTTCCCTGTCTCTGAAGGAGACTTCTGGCTGCTCGACTAGGTCTCAAGACACCAATAATGCAAAGCAGCACCCGCTTTGCAAAAGCTCAGGCAGCCAAAGCACCTTGGAAAAAGGGTCACTGGAACAGATTACAGCCAGTACTTACCACATTGCCTGCACCGACACCGGCTTGAATATATGGACCCTGTTATCTGTCGATACGCTGAACCCTCTGGAGAGAGGAAAAAAGGCACAGTAAAAATACGTCCCAAAAACCACTTTTCGGTTAATAACTGATGGCTCGTAGCACGTGAAAACAGCAAAGGACTAGCCCTACGCACACACCGCTGAGCTCAGCTAGTCAACAGACCAAAATAGCACGCTAAAAGCTCTAAGAGAACTTTTTTTAAGCAGCTGCTGTTCGGGAATGAAACTAAGACAGTGGGACAGTGCTGGGCTGTGCTGTTTACCTTGGCAACACAAATTCAGTGCCACAGCTGGGAGCAACAGAATCCAGCTAAAGTGATCCTGAGGCAGCTACCAAGGAAAGAAAAGTCATTCCACGCACCGCACTGGACAGCCTTTGTAACTGGCACTACCAGGAGCCTGCAAGTCAGGTGTCTTTTTGGCAGACAAACATCATTCTTCTTGTATGTTCAGCCGAACGCTGCCTGCCGCAAGCGTGACGGAGGAACACATAATAGGATCCCTTTAAGGAGCTTTCACTACGCACCCACTCAGCAGTAAAAGCTCCTTTACTCCAGCTTAACACACACATGAGCCGCTGTCTCAGTGCGTGTTTATTCACAGATAAGTCAATTATTGGTGTTCCCTGCCACAACCACTGTGATTGAGGGCCTTTGAGCCTAGCCTACTAACCCCATACAGGTCAACAACAGCTCTGCTGGACCTGTTAGGGCTCTGCAATGGTTTGAATCCTCCTCCACACGCCATGCCGTAAGCACCGAGACCCTCTGCTATTGACCTGGAAGGTACATCAGACACTCACCCATCCCCGTCCAGGTGGATCAAGGTGTCACTCCACAGCGGCAGCACCAGGCCCATTGTACAAGTGCTACTGTAGGAAGAAAGAGAAGGTCAGCCCATCTACTACAGCACCACGCTATTATTGTAATTTCACAGCAATGGTTGCCTATTTTTATACTCACTAGAAGAAAAAATGAAAAATCCCACTGTTGCTTCAGGGACAAACAGTGCCAGCGTTGTTCTACAGGTGTCTGGCAAGGATGGTTAAGCAGATACAGGGTACAGCAATGCTCTTTCAAGCAAGCTTGAAGGGTTAACGTACGCCCAGGAGAAGAGCAAACAGATTCAGGAGCAGCAGGCTTTGCACAGAAGGTCAGAGGGGGCCCGCAGCCTTCAGTCAGCTCAAGGTTTTCTTTACAGATCAGTCCCTCTCAGCCTCAGGTGGTTTGGTTCTAGCTCTGAATTTGCAATCCGTAGCTTTGTTTTCTTGTTTGTCCCTCAGCCACAGCTGCTGGGAACTGGGACTGGCACAGTGTAAGAGCAGAGTGATGGGCAGCACGGCGGGTTAGCAATTGCAGCCTGTCCCCCCTGTTGACTCCTGCCCCTTCTTCACCCTCCCACACCTCGAGGACAAGCACATCGGCCAGCTGAGACACACACCTCCTGGCAATCCCACTCCTCTCTCAGCTGCTTTGACCTCTTTGCCCTCACAGTCACCTGCTTTCAGTGAGGCTGAGCAAAAAGCCAAGTTAAAAGCAGAAGTCAAACGATGGAAAAAAGGCAGTGGCGGGGGAACACCAACACAACCAGGCTGGCCAACAAAAAAGCTGAATCTCATCAAGCTGTAAAATCAGTCCACAATCAAAGCAGCATCTTGAAGAACTGGATTCAGCCCCCTCCTGCTCTTCCGCTTTGCACTAACTCCACCGGCCTCTGCAGCTCGTGCGAAGCAGGGGAAGAGGGCGAGACCGGAGGCTTCAGAGGGTCAGCAGACACGAGCCCCGTAAATGCACACGCCTGGGAGCAACGGGTGCCCAGCACAAGGAGACACCGCGGCACACAGCTATTTCTGTTGACAACATGAGATGAGCTCATGGAAAGAGACGTTTTTAAAAGGCTTCCCAAGGTGGCCGGGGTATTTTTAGTGATACTGTTCAGCAAGCGCTTATCAGAGACCATAGCAACAAGTCTACATTGAGATATAAATACCGAGTGGGCTAGGGGAGGGTGTATCAGACTGACCATCCAGAACCTGAGTAACTCTAGCAGAAAGCTAAAATGACCCTGCTGTGCTATTAGAGACCGAATACCAGTGGGCTCTCAGCTATCAAAGGTGGCTTTGCCAGTACACGACAAGCAATAGCAAGCTCCAAGCTCACAGCAACCTGTGCAAGGAGAAGTTATTCTTGCAGTACTGCAACAGCATCCCTGAGCTGCAGCGGTGCGCAGGAAGGGAGCCAGGGGCCAGCTTTTTAGCAGGCATCCCTTGAGCTAAGCACCCAAATGAAGCATGGTGGATGTTGTGATCAGCAGGGTGTTTCGAAAGGCCACATCTTAGCCAAACAGTTCAAAAACATCTTCTAGTGACCCTGCTAACTACCTAAAAGCAATTTCTACCGACTAGGGTCGGTAGCAAGACTCATTCTTGTAGCAGTTCTGCTAGAACTAAGCACGTGCATGAAACTTTCCAAAATGGTTTGAATATCCAGGTTTTTCTTCCCCTGTGTAGGCCAAGACTTACTCACAACTTTTAAAGAGCCATGTGCCTTCACGCCCTCTCTAAAGTGCCTGAGAAGCTGCTGAGGCTGCTGCCTCCTGGCTTACAGTCACTCCAGCAGCAAAAGCTGCTTCCCAGCCACATTCTGCAGCCTTTTGGGGAGGTCAACAGCAATTTAATGAATGAATTAAGCCAAAGCACTAAACCCTGATGACAGACTGATGTCTGAGGAGAGCACATGTCACGTAAGATCTGCCATCAGCAACCCTGACGTTCCCATCAGGCCCTTTGTGCCATGACCTTGGCAAGGGGCTGCCTGACAGTCACTTTCTTATTAGCTGCTCTCCTGAACCCTGATGTCCAGCTTCTCTAATTGCAGCTTTTTCTTTCTTTGCATGCGAGTTGTCCCTGTCTCTGGTGTGCAGATGCAGGGCTTAGGGATCTCGCCATTCAGAGACACTTAAGGGCAGTTAACGTCCTCCCAGAAGCCTAAGGCTCAGAGGAATGGAGGAAATGCTGCCCTGCGCTGTTGTCTTCCCATTTGCCATCTCCTTTCAAGAAATAAACAGTGAATTCTGGATCTCAAGAAAGGTGTTAGGTTGGAAAATCTGAAGCAGTCTATCCCCAGAAAGCACGGACACCAGACAGTGGTTCCTACGCTCGACTCGACACGTGGGTGAACACAAAGACTTCCCCCCCGCCCCGGACACTGTGAGTACCTGTCATTGGAAGAGAAATCCATTCCTAGGACAATGCTCTCTTCGGTGTCTTGTCTGCCGTTGGTGGACACCACCACCATGTATCTAGTGCGGTTCTGGTAGGTACTTTCCAGTCTTACAGCCTAAGGAGAGGAAGAGGAGAGATCAGCATTGCAGCCAGCAGAACACACACGGTTACCTTTACAAGCCACCTTTCCATGCTGAGTGCCAGGCGCAGAAGCAGTGATACAGTTTGTGCTGGTACGGACAGCCCGTACCTCTGGGCTGGGTAACCAGCAGAAGAGGGAGAAGCAACCTACTCTCTCGCACACACCGCTTTCCTCAAAAGCTGGCGTGTTCCTGGTGCCTTCTGCACACCTTGCTGCAGGCCCGCTCTCGCCCACCGCAGCTGCATTTAAACAGCGGCCAACGGGGCTGGCTGCTGCAGTCCTCCGACTGGTCCCAGCCTAATGAGCTTCACTGGGCGCTACGCGTTCAGCGACACAGACGGCTGTTGGACAAGCTCTTCACGTCTCAGAGGGCTCTGTCTAAAGAGCCAGAGCTTTCCTTTAAATTACTGTGTGCTACAACAGCTCCAGTGAGACTCCACCAACTTCCTCAACATCTAGACAACTAGGATCTACCTGATACGTGGTTTCCTGCTGGTTCTTTGTATTTTTTTAGCAACTTCCCCAGTGCAGAAGCAACCCTACTGCCTTACAGCTGGCAGAGAAAGATCTCCCTGTTACCAAGGTGTGCCCACAGCTAGATTCGGATTGCTCAGAAGAGAAAGAGAGATCTAGCAGGGCTGGAGGGTGCTTGAATTTCACCCCACGCTCTCCCAAATCAAATACAGCATTTAGAAAGCCGCCATGCAGCTGAGTTGTGAGCGTCAGACCAACACGGAGGCTCCTGAAAGGCTACGCTGAGGTGTAATGCTCCTCCAGAAGCTACGAGGAAGCGAGAACTGAAGGGACTCCATCCAGTTGTCTTACGGACAGACTGCTGGTCAGCGAGGAGCCCGGAGAAGAGAGCCCAGCATTCCAGGTTTTGCCTATAAACATCTGCAGTAGGCAGCTTTTACTTGCAATCCTTTTTGGACTCTGTTCCAAGCCATTTGCAATTATTTTAGTCACAGGATTCCAACTAGAGAAATTAGGACATCCCTGCAAAGGAAGTGTCTTAATTATGTAGACTAAATCTTAACTTTGGACGGCCTAATCCAACCTTAAGACGCTGTCTGGCTTCAGTGTTTACCTTATTGTTAAACTGCTTCTTGAACTTTGAGCAGAGCCTACAGAGAGCAAACGCAGGTGAGAAGGAGCCGTCACAGCCCAGCCGTGCCCTGTGCTGCAGACGGACACCGGCCTGCTGCGATGGGACCCAGCTCCTGAATTCCTCACAACCCAACGGTTGAAGTGTGAATGGCGTTTGACATCCTTCACAAAATGAACCTGAATGCCTCAAACACGAGCAGCCCTCCTGAGCCGCTGCTTGTGTAGACACCTCTTGGTGGCCCCAAGGAGCTCATGGCTCAGAGAGCCCGGCTTAAACAGTAATTTTATCCTTAAAAAAAAAGTTCACAAAATAACTATTGTGTGGGATCTCTCAGGAACAGGCTGCTTTTCCCAATACGCTCCTTTAGATCTTTCTAACTTGGTCTTGAGGCCAGAACGGCATCTCCTTGCTTAGAGGAAGCCCCCTCGACCTCCTCACACCTTGCCTGTCCATTAGCCAGTAAGTCTTCACCTCAAGATGTGGCAGAGTCTACAAGAAAGGTTAAAAGAGCACACAGCAGTCAAAACAGAGCTGGCTATTCCACCGGAATGCTCTATTGCAGGAGACTGTGCTGAGAGCGGCAGGGAAAGCTTCCAAGTGGCGTCACAGGGAGCAGCAGCTCTAGTGACGGGGGCGGAACAGCAAGTGCAGGCAGGAGATGGTGTTGACCACGTCTTCTAGACTTGTCCAATGGGACCAAAGACTAACAGAAACTACCCAAACGCTGATGCCAGCAGACAGACATGCTCTGTACGAGAGACTGTGCCCCACCCCATCTCTTTAGGATAAGTCATGCTAAAACCAGCCTTATTTTCCTTCTTGCTCCTTGAGTCACTGGGATTCCTTTGGAAACACGGAGGGATCAAGGTGGTCAGGCCTTCGAGGTGTGAATTCTGCCAAAGACAGCTGTGTCTACAACGAACCACTTATAACAAAACAGAAAGGGTGCTCTTCAACCTACAAGAGCAAGCAATCACCAAGGTCTTGGTGGTTAAAGTCATTATATACATTAGGAATCAAGTCTCAAACAGAAACAAAGACTCGCCTAAAATGGGAGCAGATGGACAACAGCTGCCCTGTGTCTTGGGCCTCCAACACGAGCTCTGTTCTGCTTCTCTTCAGCACAGCCCAGTAGCAAGAGAATGAACGTAATCTAACTTACTGTGCCAAATCAGTTTGGCTAACAATAATGGGAAGTGTGGTCTTCATGCAAGACCCTTTAGACCAGGGATAGACAAACAGTGATCAAAGGCCATGGAGCTTTTCAAGGCAGTGGGGTGGGATTTTCAGAGGGCCAGTTAAGAGAAACAGGGCATGGCTTACTGTGGCTCTCTAGATCCAACACTCGCACCCTTCCCACAAAGCAAAGAGCCACGATTGGAGCAGAAAATGTGTTTTGCTAAATTTACTAGAGTAATAATGGCAAACTTGACATAGTAAACCAGCCAACCTCAAAAGTAACTATTAGAGCTCCAACAGGCCCATTGAACCGCAAATTGGTCTCTAACCTTTTCATGAAGCTGCAGTTCATATGCTCACCCAACAGCAGGGGCACACCAAGTCAGTAGTCTGATGTCTTTTAAATGACGATATTTGAAATCCCAGTCAATCTAGGAAAGATGGCCTCGCTTCAGGGACTAAGGAGATGGAAGGTTCCTTCTCAACAGCTCATCTACGTAAAGCTAGCATTCTGCTCAATTTGGGGAGGTTATTTACAGTCTGTTCGTGAACAAGAAGTCCTCTGTAGTCTTTTCAGGGCCAGCAACATTTTTCTTAGTTTTAGACTCACCCAAACACAAGCCAAGTTTATCTTCTGCTGTGTTCTTGTTCTGTCAGAAGTGTGATGTGGTGTTCTACCAGTCCTTATGAACAGCATATCCCGAGAGGTAAGTTCATACTGACCTTATATCTTTTTCATGCTACATGGCAATAGGTGTTTCACACACCAGCACATTTCTCATTGGGATATTTGATTTGAAGATTAAAAAGTGCCCAGCTTTCTGAAGCCTTCTCTTATTTTTGAACACATATGCATGAACAAGTCCCAACCCTGCTAAGCTACAGGAATACATCCGATCAGTTTGTACTCTTAACTCATTTTCCTCCTTCCTACTCATCTTACACTATTGCTCTAATCCTGCTCTCATGGAAGGCTGAAAAACTCTGCCAATAGCTCCACCAGAAACAAGAGTTGTTCCAAATTGTAGTGTAGATTTATAGAGGATTAGATTTAGATTCCTCTGCTGCCCTCTGAGCTGTGAAGTCCGCCCTCTGAGTGACAGCAGCCAAGGCAAGAAGAGAATGCATTTCTCTCAATACTGTTTATATTTCAAATCTCATTTGTATCTGCTATTTTATGAGAGAGTCTATTGCAGCTCTGCACACTCTTCATTCGTCAAGAATCAATTAAATTCAAGTAGACTATCGAACTTAACCTCATGCAAGATTTCAGCATTCCAAAGGCAGCTCTGAACAAAAAGGTTTATGTCTCAGCCCACAAAGTCCTTATTCAGCTGTTAAGGCTAATTTGTCCCAAATCACACAATGTAGCCAGTGATATTGCTGAACAATGACTTGTTCAATAGCTTCCAATGTTCTAACCCTGGTTCAGATTTTGAAAAGCACCAAGAACCCTCATTCTCATCATTTTCACTGACATTTTAGTGACAGCAAGGTGTGCCTGATGAAGTTTGGGAGCAGGTCCTTCAAGTTTGCTTACAAAGATTGCTGATGGCAAGTTCTTTTCAGTGGTCATTTTTGAAGTTAAAGCATTCCATGGTATCTTTGGCTGTTTCCTAGCTATACTCATAAGGTCAGTCCAGCTCCAGCACAGCTCAGGAGGATTCAGCAAACCAGAGGTGCCAGATTAACACTTCTGATGTTGGCAGTCCTACTTTGGGCATACGTTGCTAAGAAGCACCAAGACAACACAGGAAAGAAACTTCAGCCTACTGAGTGATGAGAGATGCAGATACACTGCAGTCATGCATGACCTTGTAGAGCACTTCAACATGTCCTAGACAAATTCCTCGCTGCTCTTCTTTGGCTTCCGGAGGTCTTTAGGACAGCACATCAATGCTATAAACAGCAATGTCTCATTTTCATTACATCATTATAGGAAGCAACCCAGAAAAGCAGAAAGACAAGGTTCAATACAGATGCATATCTACATGGGGATCCCACATGCTCCTTCCTGATAAGTCACGGCTTTTTGGGATGCAGTAAGTTAGGAGAGCAGAGTGAGCAACACAACTGAACTAATGTGCAAGGTCAGGTGTTCACACTGTCAGACATGAGTCACCTACTCTTGATTTCAAGAGGACACCACGCTAACTTACGCAGGTTCTCTGGCAACAGTTACAGTACTTTTTGAACGTGTAAGTACTCAGAACTTGGTTCAGACCCAGGCAGTCTTCTAGCTATACAATTTGTCTCACTGAACAACCAAATAAGCAGGCTTTTCATAATTAGTTGCCTTTTCACCTTTGTGGTTGCAAAGAAGACTTCCCAAACTCGCTGATTAAACCACTCAAACATGTACCGACCGCTGCTTTCACGAGTTACACAGGTGTGTTTGTCAAGTGGAACTTAACCTTTACTTTCAGGAACAGCAGATAAGCAAAACACCAGCTTACCAGTCTGATGTTGTCTTCTGGGCGGAGCAGTATGAACATGGCCTGCAGGTGTTGCTGGAGGTCTCCTGCAGGAAAGAGGGAAAGGTGAGCGCACAAAAATAGCTTTAAATCACATGCGAGTTCCTGGATGTCCAGGCGGATCTAACATCCACCAAGAAACCCGACACGACACGTCACCGTGAGCGTTGTCACTTCCACCCACTCTGGGATGACAAAACTCCACCTCTTAGTCAGCTGCTCTTTGCTCCCTGTGCTCACCTGCTCTGTCTTAGCGTGCTCTCTCTTGCTAAATTCTGTTATCTATTTAACAGAGGTAAAAAGCGTTTCAGCACTCTTTGTTCCTTTAAAAGACAAGGCAAACGAGGTAGAAACGGATCCCACCCCACAGTTCAACATCTCATTCTACAATGCAGTTCAAATCAGGAATCTCTGATTTCTTTTGTACCAACTTAGTGCAGAACTACCACCTAGACAAAAGGATCCCCTTGGAAGTGAGATTCAGTCCCATCCTCGAGCAGCATGTGCTCACACACACTTATGTACCAACCCTACTCGAAAGTGGCTGAGAACTGCCACCTGAATAACCAACCATATTTTTTCCTAGAAAATGCTTGCTACACTTTTACTGGTGAAGCTGAGGAAGACTGAAAAAGGAAAAAAATTCACAGTCACGCAGTAACTTTAAAATCTTCTTTAAAAAGTGCTGAGAGTCCCAGGTTCCTCAAGCAGCAAGCATCTGAAAGCCAAGCGAGATGCCATTCTGTTGGTACTGCGGCGCTGAGGTCTCAGCACGCCTCCCAGGAGTTCCTCTGCTAACGTGCACATTATCACCTTCTGGGTCTCAGTAAGCAATAACACCTCCAGCAACGGGCCGTTTTTTCAATCATTACCTGGAAAATTAACCTGCATTCCCAAGAAAGGGGAGCGCAGGGCTGCCAGGTGGGTGGCACAGACCGGCAAGAAGAGGAGCCTTTACTCTTCCACCCTCTTCCGCTCTCCAGACGGGAAGCTGGGTTTAGGCAACACCGCAGAGAAGAGCACGAATGCTGGAGCAGGTATTCAGCACGAGTGGCTAACAGAGCATTTCCTAGGAAGGCTGAGTAACCTTTCTGATCTGCCTTGCTAATTTATTGGTGGTGCTAGAATCCCTACTATTTCACAGACTTTCAGAAATAAGGAAATCTCGGACACAGGGCAGCATCCAGAAATGCTACGAAAGGGAAGGAAGGGGAAGAAAGGAAACGCTGCCCAGCGAGACCATGGTACCTGGTTTCCAAGTGATTTTTATAGCTGGCAGAACAGCAGTGCTGAAGGGCTGCTGCAGCCCCTCTCCTGATGGAGAGCTTGTACGGAGCGGGCAACGCAGGACACAGCATTCCCTGCTCTCTTCTTCCTTCTTCCTTGAAACAAGCTGCAGCACACGGAGAATGAGTCAACGCCCTGGGACGGCTTTTTTAACCGGAGGTGGGAAAATCTGAGGCGCTCCGCAGCGCCAGGAAAGTCACAGACAAAGTACCAGTGGTGACAAGCACCTGAAGCTGCTTCCTGCCCAAGCACATTGTTCCCATGCTGGAGTGGCTGGCACGTGCCTTCCTAAACGGCAATTATTTAGGGAGATAGGTAACATAGGAAAGGCCAGCTCATCCATCGGATGCTCGTCCTCCCAGGGGCGCAGTGGGAGCCAGGATTTCCCCACGCCAACACCATTGCACAATCCTGGCAACGCTGCTCTGCTCCAGGAAGCTTCGGCTGCCGGCGTGGTGGAAATGGCTGAGAACTGTCGACTCAACAGGCAAAGGTCCCTCTGCTTCAGGTGGTGGCATCTGCCTGCAGCCTGGAAGAGCCCAGCAAGTATTTGACTCACGAGGCATTCGCATGTCTTAGGCAGCTTGAAATGAAAGATGCTTCACCTCAGTTTTTCCCTCCCCAGATTTCCCACCTACTGCTGCCAGTAATTCAACATCAGGAATCCGTTTAAGAGCCAAAGTTTCCAGAGTTTAAAAAACACCACCAGGACCACTGGATTATGACAATACATACAAGAAGAGGAAGTTTCTAAGACAATCCTTTCTGCAAGGCCCAGTTGAGGAGCTCCACTGTCCCCCATGCTCAGGAAGTGTACTGCACTCCCCCCTGCCCCCCAGCCTGCCCTGCCAGCCTTGGGAGCTCCAGAGCCAGAGTGAAGTATTGCCTCCTCGGCCAGCTTCAGTCGACGCGCAGCATTTCCAGCCCCAAACACACAAGGCATTTTGTAAGCTTCCTGGATTAAGAAGCAGCAAAGGAAAGGTTTTAACATGCCAGGATCAGCACAAAGATGTCACATCCTGTCCTATGAAGGGCTGCTGGCATTCATGGCACGGCTGCTTCCTATCGCATTGTCCAGCAACCCACAGATGCTTTTGTCTCCTTGGAGCTGGCAGGCCAGGTGCAAAGCATCAGCTAGCGTGGGACCTTAGAAGTGATTTACAGTATCCCAGAGATGGCAAAAGCCCCAGGGACATTGCATCCTTTCTGGCCGCCTCCAGCATTGTCCCAGTGCAAAAGCAAGCCCACCATGGTACAGACCACAGCCCCCCTGCCACCGGCACGGGGCACAGGACCACACAGCAAGAGGAGAGCCGGTCCTTTACCTACCCAATCTGCCAACTAATGATTTCCACGGCTGAAGATGACACGATTAAAGAAATTTGTGTGAGTACTCATTATTTCCTCTTACGTATTTACTCTTTACGCTGGATTCTAGCACCTCTGATGTATTAGAAAGGGAGGACAGGGAAGTTAGTCAGCCTTCCTAGGAAATGCTCTCGTAGCCACTTGAAACACGACTGCATCCATAGCCAGCAATTTCATACTGGAAAGTTATGTCCGCTCCACTCCCCTTCTAATTTTATGTGCCAGAGATAAGTCACGACACACACAGGAATGAAAGCTGAGCACAGATTATGGGAGTCCAAGAAAGGAAGAGAGTTTCCTTTGCCACACGCTCTGCCAGCTCGCTGCCAGTGGCCGGTTCACCTCTGGGAGCCATGATCTACATCACTGTTTTAATTTGGTGGCACGGATGTTCTGCTCAGGGAAGTGACACAGTGGTGTCTTGGCCTGCTGGCATGTATGGTACGTTAGAATAGGTTCACAGAACAGAAAGATGGTGCACACTCATACAAAAGTCTCTTTTCAGTGAAATCTCCAAGCACCATAAAAAATATAATACCATTCACATCATTTGATAAGCAGGAAAACTGAGGAAAGGACAAGTACTGATGCCTCCTTAAATCTCATCCCGCAAGCTGAAGAGACAGGAATAAAAGGAATCTTCTAAGAACAAAAATCCCACCCCTCAGGCAAGCCAGCCTCCTGAATACAAAACACCTTGCTGTAAGCAATTACAACACACCAGATTTGCTTTCTTGGCAACCTGGCTTCTAAAGCTCTAGGCTGATTAGACAAGCAGCCATTTTCCACCAAGGTCTCCAGATCTCATGTAAGTCAGCTGTAGGCAAGCGGACCAAGCAGCCAGAGGCTCAGAGCTGTTTGTTACCCTGCACGGGTTCACAAGGAAATCCATCAGCAAGGTAAAGCTGAGACAGCAACTGACCCGGGCTTCAGTTATACAGAGGGTTTTGGAGAGATTAAAAACCAAGACAGGTCAAGATCAACTTCAAAAGACTGAGGACTCTACCTTCACGTTGGACCATTTCCTTTCAGTCTCAACCAGAAAGGCCAGCTTTCAATTAAGTTTCAGAACAATTCATTTTCTTTTGATAACTGGTAACTAAGGCATCTCATTCAAAGCAATTTGGGTTCTGCTTGTACTATGTCTGAGTTCAAGTACATAATTAATTGCCTTTTGACTGAAACTCTTCCTGTAAGATGTTTGTAAACAGAGTTCTAGGTGGATCAGCCATCAGGTAGGTAACTCCACCAGATGTAGATCTGGACAACAGTCTGATGGTATCAAAGTACAAAGACAACTACACCTGGAAACAAACCAAATCATCTTTTGGTGGCCACTTCTCAGCAAAGAAAGTTGACTCCATCCTCTCTGTTTCTGTCTCTGTCCTATACGCAAAAGCCTGAAGGTCTCAATGTTGTTTTTTTCCTGCTGATTGTTTAATGGAAAGGAAACCCCCTACATCATCTGATCCCTGTAAAACACCACCATGAGTAAGCACCATATACACAATGAAAAGCAACCTATCCTGAAATGCTCCAGTTTCATTATTCTGACTGACTTTTCAAACAAACAGTCAAAGTAAAAAAAATAAACCAAACTTTCAGCAGATAAAGTGGGTGGAATTATGACTGACTCGGTATTATTCACTCTGCTTACATGTCTGAGAAGTCTCACAGACTTTGCTCAGAGGTTTCTTCACCACCATGTAGAGGTAAGTCTCCTCCCTTTCTTCCATCATAACCAGTTACTTTCAGTACAGGATGAACATTACTCATCCCATATCACAACCTTGGGTTTCCCAGTGCAATGCAGGAAGGTCTTGGTGGCAATTCTCCAGTCCCTCTCTCATAGAAAAATTATAGGGTGGCAATTTTGGGATGCAGTTGTTCTCAAGTCTCTGTGATGTCATGACCGCTGCCCTGACGTCACTCATTTGTTTGATTTCACAAGATAAACAAGAGAGTACTGAAACTTCTTTTTTAATCAGCATTAAATATTGCGGTCTTGAAACTGGCAGGTCCAGCTTTAACACACAGCCGGTGGGAACAGAAATGGGTGGCACGCGGTGAGAGCGAACCCAAGAAAGGCGGGCTCGGAAACAAGAGCAAGCAGAGAAGCCTCCGCCGCGGGACACAACACGTTACCTGCGTGCTTGTTGCGCCTGTGACTGACCCGGGGAGTGGAGGACCCATTTCCTCGCGGCAGGAAGAGAGCGGCACCTTTCACAGTGAGGAAGCTTTCGCTGATGCTGCAAGGGGAGAGACAAACAGTCAGTCAGGAAAACTCAATATTGTCTTTAAAAGAAGAAAAGCAATGGAACAGGAGAGGTTCAAGCCACTGAATGCATGCTCTGTTCTTCTGCAAGGGAACAATTTAGACCAAATTATTTTGTTGGTAAAGAACGTTCCCCCTGTAAGTACTGCAAACATTCAGAGCACAACTGAGAACAACACGAAACGCTGAAAAGCAAAACACACGGCTGGTGCCGCTGCGCCTGCAGAGGTGGAACCCGAGCAGGCTGGGGGGATTAACCTATGGCTGTATTTTTGATTTGAAAGTCAAGATGAGAGATCCACATTTCTGAACGGCGATTAATACAGCGAGCCCACGCATCTCTATAATTACAGATCCCGTTAACCCCGTGCTTTGTGCTTCAGGCACAGCTGATGTCCTGCAGAAACAAATGTCTCCCTTCAGCAGTCAGCCAAAAGAAAATCCGTGCACATAACAGATTAAGAAACCATGAAACTACCATCTATGAGTTGTATGATAATTAACTCAGAGTGAGAAAAAGCAAAACTGCACTGCTGTTGAATTCAGACAACACTTACTGCCTTAATTTCCCCCTTTCTGAAGTCACATGAGAGAGGTTTGTGGAAATGGGTAAAGAATTCTCAAGTTCTGTGGAACAGCTGATATTTTAAGCACATCTTCCAGCAGTTCCGCGGCTCATGGAAAAAACAAGACGCACTACAGATTTTGCAATTAAGCCATCCTGTTGCATAGCTAAGGGTTCCTGCTTTTCTCAGAATTGATAAGATAGTCCCACAAGCTTTGAAGAAAGCCAGAAACAACTCTACAGTCAACAGGATGGTTGATGAATACGATAAGACAGGATGGGAGAGTCCCTGGCATCGTGCAACCCCGCAGCTCGGTGCCTTGAGAAAGATTGGCTTGTTCTCTTCCACTGAAAGAGACTAGGAACTTCTCAGTTCCTTTCTCTGCTTAAACAAATACCAAACCTCATTATTTATTCTCTTCCTTTAAGAGAAGAGGACCGGGAAATAATAATACCAGTCAAAAATCCCTCCATATATTTTAAGAAATTCCATTAGAAAACACAGGTGAACACTGGAACGTGCCAAGTCAGCACCCCTCACGGCTACGATGGCTCTGCAGAAGAGCAAAGGCTGCCTGCGGCCCGCAGCCCTGCTCCAAGGACACCTTTCAGTGACCACCCCAAGGCAGGCGTACTCCTAAGCATGACCGAAGACAAGAGCATCACATAGAAATCAAACCTGACCAAGAACCAGGACACAGCATGGCACGCGCCTCTGATCTTCTCCTTTCATAGTCTGAGGTTGACCACTTGAACAATAGGCTTTGCTGACTACGCTTTTATTACTACAAGAATTACAAAAGCTTGTGTTAAAGCTGGATTTCCCCCTAACCTCAAGCACATTTCTGGGCATCTCTCCATTTTCCTGGTGGGGATATAAAAAAAAAAAATAAAAATCAAGTTTTCTGAGCTCCAGCAAAGCAGATGCACACGCTCGGAAAGACCTTCTTCTTTAAGCCCGCAGCACATCCCAACGTTTAGGCTGCACGGTCCACCGTAACCTCAGCACCCCTCCGACAAAGTCTCTCCCAAGACTATTTTCTAAAATTGAACGAGATGTCAAACATGCACTGGATGTTTCAATAAAATTAGAATTTTAAAAACCACTCGTCCCAAATGAAAATGGATTTGAGATCTTTACCTACGCTAAAGTTTAAAACAAACAAACGAACAATTCAATTCATCAGGCACACTGAGCACAGATGTTTCCTCAAACCCTTCCCATAGAAAAAACTTTCTTTCCTCCTTCCTTTACAATCTCACCACAGAGACAAGTGAATCTCAAGCTGCACAGGATGAGAAAGAATGCAGTTTTCAGGTAGTTAACTTCACAGCCTAGTTAATAAACTTTCACAGCCAGTTTTCACATAGTTAATTTTATCAACGCCAACAACTCATATTAGCAATCCTTTAGCCAGTGCTTGAGGTTTCCCCAAAAGGCTCATTTAGCAACTATTTTAGTGGACAAAGCTGCAGGTAGCTAGAGGGCTGGGAGCTTAAAAGTCTTCTCACTTCCATCACTTTCCCTCATCACCAGGGCTCTGCTGTCAGCCACCCGCCTGGGAAGGAAGCGTGGGCGGATTCCCATCCAGGACATCCTTCCAGGAGGCCATCTCCCCTCCTAAGGCCATGGTTAGCCTTGTTTTGGGCCATTAAACACGAGCAACAGCATAAGAACGCGGCAAAGATCAGCATCTCTGGGAGGAGAGCAGATCAGCAGACCGAAGGGCCTCGTCCTCCGTGAGTTACAGCGCTGGGGACACACGCTGTGCAGATGTGGCACGCTGTCGGCACTCCCGGCATCACCTAACACAGACTCCTGACACCACACACAGATACATCAGTGTCCAGCACAGCACTCCAGGAAAAAAAAAACAAAAAAACCCCGAAAAAACAAAAAACCTTATAGGACGGTGCCAACAGCCTGGACAGCCATGATCTTTCCCAAAAGCATTATATTTCAGAGTAAGATCACCTGTGGATGCTGCACCTTGATACGCAGGGAGAGAGGACTCCTCCTGTAGGATGCTAACAGCAGGCCCCACTCTGAGATGGTTCAGAAACACAAAAGGTAGAGAAGATGTGTGTGAACAGGACAATTAGAGCTCAAACCAGTTCTCATGATGTGGAACCGTAACAGCCGAGCCACACTACCATCCACTACGGATTTCACCCTGCTGACAGCTCGATGGCTCCCAAGCATTACTTGGTGCTTTGAAATATTTCCTAAGCTCTGGTTCGCCAGAGGCTACTGGAGCTTCAACAGTCTTTGAAACCATCTCCTGGAAACGGACCGGGTATTGAAAGACACTGAAGGTGGTCAGGAGAGAAGGTGAGTCCAGGAGAGCAGAAGACAGGGAGCCAACTTGGCAGAGGTGACAAAGCCAAGTTGTGTTTTATCAGCACAGCAGGCTCACCATCAGTCCTCTGCGCTCCACCACGGCTTTCTGCTGGAGAAGACTGACTTGGAACATACACTTATGGAAGAGTTATTAAAACTATGAGCAACCCTCAGCACTACAGCTGTGGAAAAAAAAAAAGCTTCTGCTCCATATTTAGCCTGTTCACCTCTGAAGTGAGGTAGCAACCTCCAGGTCACCAGTGATGTGCTATCTGTGATTCACTGCTCACCGGGAAGAGAACCAACGCCAGCGGAAGACTTAAGCAACTACTAAGACATTACTACTTGTACTGATTTTTCTCCCAGGCAGAAAAGATTTTGTAGAAATTGTATAAGGCGCATCATCAAAACATTTAAAGCCATTTGCATAGAAAGCACAGGCATTCCCCTCAGAAGATCCAGTGTCTGAACAGCAGCACAAAACAGGAGCCATTCCTGTGCCCCCGACTTGCTGCCCAGCGGCTGAGCTCCTCAGGCACGAGGAAAACACCACATGGTTCATACCGAAATCTCATTATGCTACAAAATCAGGGAGCCACATAAAACTTACAGATGGCAAACAAGTAGTGAATGCCTTCCCAGCTGTTACCTCGCACAGCTCCATTCATAAATTGAAAGCACAAACACCAAATAAACTGTTTGGAAGACACAAGAGAGAAAGCATTACTGGTGTGTGGGCTCTGCCAAAGCGATGTGATAACATCGATCACCTGAGGCTTTGCCACGACCCCCGTGCGATGCCTTCCACCTCGGGGCTGCTGGTTTGGGGGGCTGCACCCCTGGCCAGGGGGAGGTGAATCCGCACCACCCACCGGGTTTCAATGAAAAATTCCCATTCCTCAATGTAAAACACTCAGAGGGGAACCCCGCGGTCTTCTTTAGCAACTATTTCATTAAGGAAGGAGAGAATGCCTTCTTAGAAGTACAGCAAGGAAAGCAAAGAGGCACCTGAACAGCTTCTGGCAATGTTTTATCCTAATAAACACTTAATTAAGTTACTGCCAGCCTGAGGATGGCTTTCCAGTCAGCTCTACTTACTCACCGGAGCAGCTCCTCCGCAGCAGGCTCTGTCCCGCCCTGCCCAGCCCTTCGTCGGGCACTTGCCAAGCAGCACAACAGAGGGAGCTGGCAGTGTCCCCCAAAAGGTTCAGCAGAAGTCGTCCCACCACGTCCCCAACACAACGCACAGCAACGGGTCCGCACGGCGAGGAGCTCACCTCCTCGCGCTGTCAGCTCCTCACCAGCCGTGCCCGCGCCACACACGGGAGCAACACGGGCGCATAATTTCTCCGTCAGCCTCTGGTATTTATTAGGCAGAACCCGGCAGAAAAGTGCTCTGAAGCAGCATCCTAGCAGAGTTATCCATCTCCGGCTCAGAACTGGGAGTCTGCGCTGGGATTTCAGCGCCAAGCCCAGCTCCAGCTGCAGCTCCCCATGACCGCAGCATTGGGTAGTAACCACGGAGGCTTCCAACTCCTGAGCAAAAGGAAATTTTCCAAAAGGGCATCTCTTGGGACGCAACCACCACCCAGCACAAGCTTTGCAAACGCACAAGCTGCCAGGCAGGACCGTGCACAGCCAGGAAGGGTTTTGTGTTTCCAACCCATCTGCAGGACGTACCCTTCCCCTCCGGTGGCTGGTGAGATCAAAGGCAAAGAAAAGAAATGAGAAACACCGACTGAAAGCAAGCAGGCAAGTCTGGCAGTAAGGAATGACAAGTTAGCCCTGGGGTTTAACCAACCGGGAGCGTTCAGCAGCCCGAGCCCTGGAAATGGGGATTTCAGCTGGGAGCCCGCTCTACCAAATGTGTGTGCGATGCTGCTCACATCCCCGGGCGTAGGACGGAGAACAGACACACTGCAGCAGGGTGTCTAGCAGGAAGTGAAAAAAAATCTTGCGTGCCCAGCTCCTTTCCCTCTGTTTCAAGGCAGGTTCCTCCCCCAGGAGCCCCCCAACATTTCGCTCCAACACGAGCGGCCGGAGGTGTTCTGCGGGGGGAGCGCACACCTCAGCACTGCACCAGCCAGCCGCCAGCTCAGCTATCATCCTCCTTTAATCCACTGGCTGCAAAAGACAAAACCAAGAAAGAGACCAAAGCTCTGACGCTGGCAGGAGCGGCATAGCAGGCGTCAATCCTGAGCTCGTTCCCGAGGCCGCGGCGGGAGGGCAGCCGGGGACACGAGAGCGAGCTCTCACCGCGCGCCAGGACTCACCCGCGAGAGCAGCGATTCCAGCTGCAGCGTGCTGTGTCTGCTGTGGAAAACGTTCCAGGAGGGCAGGCCGAGCAGCCTGCTGGTTTTTCTCAGCATCTCAAGCCATTTCCCTGCCTCTTCCTGCTCCCCATCCCAAACTGGCTGTTTCCCTTCCTCTGCAGGCAGGCCCCAGGCACGGTGTCACACCAGCTCCACCGCCAGCTGCCCGCTCCCTTTACCTGCCCACCGGAAAAGTCCGGGTTAAGGAAGCGTCAGCCCCCCAGCCAAGGGCGGGACGGCGGCGGGGTGCGCAGCTGGCAGCACGAGCAGCCCGGCAGCCGAGGGAAGTCTCCATGAAACCATGGACCAGAGCATCACACACCTCCAGCATCCCTCCCGAGAGACACACCTTAACTCTTTCACCCTCACTGTGCTTTGTTTCTCAATAAACATCATCCCTATTTCCCTTGCTTACTTTTTAAAGCGCCTGGTTTAATAATTGCCACCAGCATTAATGAATTATATTCAGAGCAGCAACATCTGGCTTCCAGTTCAAGCCGCTGCTCCCAGGCAGGGGATGAAGGCACCTGGTTCTCCTCACACCGAGGCCAGATCTCAGGGCTGCATAAAACAAAGTAGTACCAGTCACTAATAAAAAAAAAAAAAAAAAAAAAAAAAGAAAAAAAAAACAAACCCAGTAAGTAAAAAACCACCACAACAAGGGGGAAATGGAAAAGGCATGGATAACTCAGGATTGCTCTACGGTGACATTTGTATTAATGGGGTCAGCTGGCAGCACACACAGACAAGTTCAGGCCTCTCCGATATCCAAAATAGAAACAGACCCAGTGAGGAGCAAAACAAGGGCAGTGACTTACCGAAAAGGGCTCCAACACTGTCAACAGAGGTGACAGCATCGAGGGCAGCGAGAGAAAGGGGAAGTGGTTCTCCAACAAAGGCTGTCTCCTGCCTCTCAGCACTTCTGCAACTTAAGAAACCACACGAGGAGAAAAACAAACACAGCGTGGGAACCCAGACCATCGCAGATGTTTGACGCAAACCACATTTTTAGCAACATCTGCATTTGTGACTTTTTTTTTTTTTTAAAGGAACTGACTACGGGCACTTCCTCTGCTCCAAGGTGGGGCTCCCAGGGGAGCTAATCCAGCTGCAGTGACACAGAGAGGCAGGACCACAACAAGATTTGCCACGCCAACTCGGCCGTACTTCATCTACTGATCCCCTCTCACCTCAGCCAAGTCGCCTTGTCCCTTGCTTCGGTTCCCAATATGGGCATCTGCTGAAGGAGAGCTAAGACAAGAACAACTTACAGTTTGCTAGAAGATACCCAAAGGTGAGGACGATGGGTGTGAATCTGAACTCTAAAGGCATTCCCTTTACCTGATTCAAATGAGGAGAGAATTTATGGTAAACATCAAGAGGGCAGAACGTACAAAAGGGAGCACTGATGAGCACACTTGCGTCTGCAAGCGAAGAGCAATCCCTCCAGGTGCACAAAACAACCCCACTCACAGACAGTTTCAGAGATAGGATCTAACCAGCCTCGGGTCACCCAGCAAGGGTGCGGGGAGCGCTGACGCCCACTCTACACCCTAGGGAGTCAACGGTCTACAACAGGAAAAAAACCCACCAGGCACAAATGTCATCAGTGCTCCTGATCATTTGAGTCCTGAGGGTGGATCCTGGTGGCAAATAGGATCATTTGAACTGAAACCATTTGCAAACTTCAGGGCCAAAGCAGCTTGGGCAGCCTGGCTACGCTGGCGAGAGCAGCGGCATCCTTTGGAGATGGCACAGAAGATGACAGCTCTGGGCTGAGAAACTCATCCCTGCCAGAGATGCTGCCAGCAAGGGGAGCAGTGACAGCTGCTGTTTGCAGCCAAAGTTTTCAGCCCACGCAGCTGCCACGGGTCTGCACTGTGCCAAAGACAACCACCACCACCTGCAGCATTCCTCTGCCTCCTGGTGCCCTGAGCATCGCTCTGCGGCCGTGAGCTGACCTCTGGACTCCTGTCAAGTGTATTCCCTCGCAGGCAGGATTGGGATTTATTGGTTACAGGCAGAGGAAACCAGACTGGGTTTTAAACTGGAGTCCAGAAGACATTTTATTATTTCTGACAAAAGTCAAAGTCTGCGTGGGTTTCCCATTCCCCTCGTACCCCGGCCTACGAATGAACCAGCTCAGCACCATACAAACTCCTAAATCAACGGCACCGCAGGCACTGCACAGGCATCGGCGCCTCCTCACCAGCGCGTCCGGCGGAGCGAGCGCCGCGAGCCAAGCGCTGCCTTCCCACCCATCCCTGCGCCCGTGCCCGCTGCTGACGGCTCCCTGTCACGTTTCCCAGGGCTGCTGCTGAAGGCGTGCTCATACAGCAACGCACGCGCGACCCTCCCCGTGTTACCTCGCCGCCCAACCCCGTCCCCAGAACAGCGGCTCAGAGAGCGAGCAAACATCCTCGCGCCGAGGCTGGGGCGAGCGAGGTGCGCTGAATCACAGCGCCGCGGTGGCTGCCGAAACGTGGCACCGGCTGGGACGCCCCGCTCTTGTGCGGATTGCCAGGTAATGATTTATTTCCAAGAATATGAACTTGGATGCAGACTGTATGATTCACCATGGCCAAGAGTTGTGCAAGGAGGGGTGCAAGCTATCACACACCGAAACGCACTCATTTCCCACGCAGCACAGAGAGCGAAAAACACCTGACTGCCCGTCTACCTCGCCATACAACGGTAAGGGAGCCCCAGCGAGCCACGTGCTGGATGGCCCAGTCGGCCTTCAGAGGACCCAGCAGAGAGAAAGAAAAATATTCCTAAAAGCAACAGCAAAACAAGTTGTGCAAACAAAGCTCTGACGTGCTCCGGAATTTGTGATCGAAGAGATGCAAAACATCATTCTGTCTACAACCCAAGCACGGTGGTTCACGTACTAACGGGGGCGGCTGACACAATTAGGATGTTTATTAAGGAATCCGGGCACTTTGTGTTTGCAGAAGAAATTTGATTCCATGCACTTTTTTTAAGCAAGAGATCCAGACCGGAAGCAAGATTGTGAAAGGAATTTGTTTTACATGATAGTCCCCAAAGGCTTCCAGGTCTCCAAGTCAAGACATTCCCAGATTAAAGACCTACACGGCATTCTTCTTGCGCTATACGCTGTTCAAACACCCACCGACCTCGGCGCATACCAGCGGGTTCACGGAGCAGGACACTGACACCCAGGGGAGCGCTCCGCAGCCTTTCACCCCCGCGTGCCGCGCTCCTACCAGCTCAGGCTGTCCCAAATCAGCCAGCCGCTGTGGTGTGAACAAAACGCTTTCAGAAACATAGTCTTAAAAAACCCAACTTTAATCAACGTGAGAAAAGTTCACAAGGAGAATCTATCACATCAAGGATCAGAGAAAAAAAAAAACCAGCTTTTCGGTTAGTTATTTTCAGGAAGAACACCCCTCTGATTGACGCGTACTTATCGTTTTTCCCCTCAGAATTAACACAGTGCATGCTGATCATCTTGAAACCACAAAACGATCTCCTCTGCCACCACAGTTTGAATGCGTTGCCTTCACATATAGCGCATTTCTTTATAAACCTTAAACAACGGCAGACGCATCCTTGAGCAGTTCGTTAACAGCCAGCAAGCCTGAAAGGTCTCCCCGCTACTCATAAATGTTTAAGAGAGGATGGTTTATAACTGGTTTGACTCCGATCTCCCAGCACGTGCGTGATTCACCGCTGTCGCAGACCTGACCAAGTTTGGCCTGACCGGCAGCGCCCCGCAAGACGAACCCCACATGGGGCTTTAAATACGACTGTAACGCAAGTCCCAGGAGACACGCTAAGGTCAACATACTGTCCCTCCCGCCCCGGCCAAGCCCGGGGGCACCTATATTTAGACAAAATATGCCCAGCATTTTAAAGATGGAAGGAGACCACTGACTTGCCTGAATCCCCACCAGCGCTGGCTGTCTCCCCGGGACGGGGACAGCCTGACCAGGAGCTGGCAAGCGCCCTGGCACCCGGGCAAAGCGGGGCACCCTGTGTGCCCAACGCAGCCCCACACCCTTGAGCCCAGCCTGGCAGAGTTGGAAAAGAGCAGAGCAGGGGCAGCCGCAGCCTGGGCGCGGGCAGGTCAAGGAGGATGTTGCTCCGCGGCTTCTTTTGCTGGTTACGGTGGAGCACCGGAGAGCAGAGGTCCTGCCCCAACCCTAACCCGGAGAGCAGAGGTCCCGTTGCCTCGGGAAGCGGCACCGTGCCAGGACTTGGCTCTGCAACTGCCCTGACACCCAGAGCGGGGCACAGGATGGAGGAATTACGCCGGGGAAAGCGGCCTGGCTCTGCTCGCAGCCTCCTTGCCTGCCCGCAGTAAATACATTAATAGACCCCTGTAAATAGAGCACCAAAACAAGGACCACTCTGTCTCCACACAAAGAAATCAATGAATAATAAGCCTTTTCCTCTCTGCTAAAAAGAAGCAGATGCTTGTTTACCAAAAGCATCAAAAATCATCAAGAGGTTGTTGGATTTGACTCGTAAAAAAAAAAAAAATAGAAGGAAGTAATTTCTTCAGTATTTTAACTTCTGCAGCACTCAGCACTTTCCATTTTCCCTCATTCTTGTTGCAGCCGCCCCATGCGCGAGGGCTATTTGACCCCTAAGTGACAGTTTCCAGCAGGAACAGTAAAACCAGTTTAGGACTGACTGTCCCTTCAGATTAGGGAAAAGGACAGTCAGCCACAACCAGCAACGCGAGGTGGTTTGTGAACTGTTTCGGAGAGAGCAGCCACGTGCCAGATTTCTTTCAATAGGTTTTGATTTGGAATTGGAAGTCGCAGGGAGCTTTACCTGTTGTGCTGATGCGGCCCATACCGGGCTATCGATTGGCTCGCCCTCGCAGGTATGCCAGTGACTTCGTTTTACGGAACAGCAAAGCCACAATTAAGGGAATACAAACTTCAACGTGGCTGTAAATAATAATTTCACATTGTAATCAGTTAATAGTGAGAAAATATCAAAATGAAGGATCAGAAACATTTTATAATTGGAATAGTTTTATAGATTCTCTGTCTTTTCAATCCAAGGCAACACTTAGAAGGACAGTCCTTAGTGTAAGCAAGGTTAATACAAACTTCAGGTTCAATTTAAAGCTGTAAACCAAAGAAATACAGCATCGCTGTGGGCGAACTGACCCAGCGCTGCGGGGAAGCGGGTAACCCAGCCTGTACGGACAGCCGACACGCTGCCCCCTCCACCGGCGCCCACAGCTCTGCCCCGTACCGCACCCCTACCCCGGCGGAAGCCACGAAGAGCACTCCACCGTTCTGCTGGCGTAAGTGACAATCAGCCTCCGGAGCCATCAGGAAAAGCTCTCCAAATCAGACCACGAGATATAATTATGATGCATTTCAAAATGCAGACTCAGCATCACTTTCCAATCCAACTCTTCCCCCCACGGATGCAGCACGTTCTTCCCGGAGACAACATCCCTTGTGACTCTGCTTTTTCTTTTGGCTCTCTGAATAGGATCAGCTTACCAGGAGTCCTTTATTCCCGAAATAATTTCCATTAATCACTCACCATACACCACTTTAAAGAGAAGCTGACAGACTGTGGGATGCCTAACACCGCCGCAGCATCTCCCAACTTCAGTAAAGGCTGAAACGAAGGGAGCCCGAGAGGCGAAAGGAACCTGGAGATTTCCAAGTAGCAGACAAGTGAACTACTTCAAACTCTTCCTAAGCATTGCAGTGTTCTTATACAGATACTTTTAATAAGAGCAGTACCATCTGAAGCATTCACCCTTCATTATATCTGCTCACAAAAAAAAAAAAAGTAAATAAAAGGAAACACAGCAACAAGCATCATCTTGAAGCATCACACTGCAGTTTTGCACTTGTAATTCAAAAACAAATACAAAAACTTGTAATGTACAGCTGCAAATTAACCTACTCTCCCAGCACCGTAAAGTGACTTTCAGCTACAGGAGATGTCAGTGCTTAACTCCAAATGCATTTTAAGGCGTTTTTAATTCAACATAAAAACCCTGCAAAGTTTTGCTGACTAAGACTCAGACTGGAAATACATTAAATAAAGTTTTATTTCACAAGAGCTTGAACTCTGAAAAGTAAAGATTCCAGATGTGTTTATCCCTGCAAAAATCAGGTGCTGTATTTCATCAGAATTAGCACTTTAAGTAGTTTGGCAGCAGATTTTCAGTGGTTAACTCAGGTCTTGGTATTTCCTAAAGCACGCAAACCCCTTTAAAAACCACACATTGAGGAAGAAAGACCAACGGAATACTAAACACCGCCCAGCATCACAGACCCCAGGGGAGCCTCTAACAAGAGCAGAATGCACTTTAGGGAAAAGGCTCTTAAATGACTTTTTAAAAGGCTCTAGAATAGATGATTATTTGTTTAATTTCAAGCTAGAGAGCCTCTCATAAAACATTTCATTATGTACTCGAAGGAACTAAGGACGAAAAAGTAACACTACGGGGGTGTCAAGGTTTTGCTGTGGTCACCGTGCCGGGAAACCGAGCGATGTCCTGCCCCGTCTCCCTCACGCCCCGCTGAGCGGACGCTGCTCTCTGAAATGCAAGTTTTCCCCTCACCTACCCACCCCGACACTCAGCGGGACAGGGCACCAACAGGCACCGGCCCGTGAACGCGCCGGACGGACCTTCACGTAACTCCGGACGGATGTTTGTTCTGCGCTCGTCACCCCGGCTTGTTAACGAGGCACATGAATATTCCTCTGTTTGCTTTCTTACAACTTTCTCATCGTGGCAAAACAACAGGAGGGGTAAAAATGGTGCTGACAAATTATTTGTTTTTATTTAGACTAACTGGCTTTCGGTCTTTGCAACACACAGAGGAATGCAGCTGCTCCACTTTGCATTTGTTTTTTGATTTCTCCATCTCCTTGTCAAAGCAAACAAAGGAAAAAACCAACAACCCTAACAATAACAACAACAAAAAAAACAATGACAAACTCTTCACACACCACCACACAATGAGCCTTAAAAAACACCACAATTCTGGGCTCATTTTAATCCAGCATCGAGTTCCAAAAAGCAAGCAGAAGACCAACAGATGAAGTTTTAGAGGACAAACGTAAGACTAATGATAGCTTTCCCCATCTGTACCTTTGTGCAAACGAAGTTCTCCCTTATATTATGAGCTGGAAAAGGTAAATTTATCGTTTGCTAATCAAAAAGATGCTCCTCCAGTCCTACTTGCCATTTGGAGTCTCCCACCAGCCACACAACCAGAATACGGCTGCCCACACCCACGGAAGACCTGGCCACCATCTCCACGAGCTAGAGGTGGTCAAGCCAAGACAAAGCATCCCACCAGGACACCTAGAACGGAGGCTGCAGGGTGACAAGAGGCTCAGACCAGCAAATTTGTTCTCTTCACACTGACAAACAAAGCACAGGGAGAGAGGAAATACAGCACAGCTCATTATACGTGGTAACACAGGGATTTCTAAACCAGGGGTGAGGCAAACGCGGAGCAGGTGATGGCTGCTCACGGGGGCAGACATTTCTATGCTCAACTCATCTCAGCCGTCCTCTGCAGGGGTCCTTGCCCATCCTGGGCACTTTGAGACAGCGCTGGACCAAGGGATGAACTTACTCTGATTTGTCTCTGTGCCTCCGCAAAAGCTGTACTGCAAAATTCCCATGGCACCGCGGAATTACGGAGGAGATCACGGGCAGGAGAAAGCCCAGACTGGTGGGACAACATGGACCTCGTTAAGCCATTGTGAGAAGTGTGTGAACCAACTAAGGACTTCACTACGAAGTGACAAAGATCATTTGTTTAAAAGAAAGGACTAAATCATTTATGGTTCAGCAGTCTGTGGATTTAGCCTACTTGGAACAAAGGTGTTTTCAGAAAAAGCGCACTTCTTAAATGGCTTATGGCAAATCAACCCACAGACCCCAACCGGCTGAACACAATGGTGATGAGGGCCAGATAAGTGCAGGAGAAACAGGAAAATGCCCTCGACGAGGAGTCCATGGCCTGAATATACCTAGAAATGCCCAGATTTGAGAAGCCGCCAATGCCAAGAAGTGCCGACCCTCCACGGACATCTCATGAGCTGGATTCCTGTACCGTCCCCAGTCTTTGCAAGCGCTGGGGTACGGCCTGATTTCATCATTCACCTCCACAGGTTCTTCTTTTCCCCAGCCTCCCAGTTGCAGGCCCCTCGATATCCCTGAACCAGAAGGCTTCTCTGCCACAAAACACTGGGTTGATCCTACCCACCACGGCTGTAGGTGCCTACAGAACCACTATGGCCACTCTCCCGTTACCTCCCAAGCTGCTGAGTTAAAGCTCCGGCCCAGGTGCGTACGCACAGCAAAGCGGTGTCTTCCACACACTTCAGCAAAACCACAAGCCCTCAGAATTAACGACTCAGGAGTGAGTTTTACTTCATGTGTTTGTGGAAATAAGTCTTCAGCCAGCTGCTACAAAACACCACGGCCGGAAACTCAAGTCGCAGATTTGCTTTGTACACATCACATTCGTTACACTGGGGAAAAAATTATTTGCTGAAGTGGTTTTAAGCCCATACGGGCTGATAATTTAAATGCTGTTTGTCAGACTGATGCAGAGGAGACAGCAACTCTTCAGAGCCCATCGCAGAGCGAGATGCAGCATTTTAAACTTTCTCTGACCCCACAAACACTAGTGAGAAGCAACATTTCCAGAAAGTTAGCCTGAAGTTGTTCAAAAAACAATGAAGTAATATTTTAGCCAGGGGCTCCCTGATAAAGGTACAAGGAAGGACGGTCCTGCAAAAAAATCCCAGCCAGCCTATTCACCGGCCCCAAAAGGTCTCTTTCTGCTGATAATCTCCCTCGGGTCCTTCTGCTTTGTAGTCTTTAGAAAAATCCCAAGCATTTCCAGAGACAGGAACATCTGCAGAAGTTTCAAGAAAATAGAGAATCTCAGAGGCAACCTCTAACCACTCACAGCTTTTTCAAACGTGAACTTGGCAACCCAGCAGCGTGGGCTTCCTAAAAGACACTGGTTAAAAACAGGCGGTGGTGTGGGGGCTTTGTCCTTGAAACACTCGCTTGCTGCTCAAGTTTTGATTTTACCTCCGATAACCATCTCTGTCTCTCTTCCAACCCCCTACCAGGAAGGAGTGGTGAGACAAATAGCCACAGCTTCCAGGGGAATAAAAGGAAAAGCCGAACAGGAAAAGTAGTTATGAACAATACAGCGCTGGCTTAGTTAATGATCAACCCTGGAGCACACCGCATACTGCTTTTACCCATTTGCCACAAAACATTTGCATAGAGTTTTTCATCACGAGTGGGCAGTAAGAGGTCTTTTACACATTGCGTCTGTGTTATCGCAATCAGCAAAGAAATAAAAAAGGATGAGAAATCCACGGTGACTCCGCTCTGTCAACAGGAAGCCCGTCCAGCGTGCGGGGGGAGCTCAGCCGTGCGGAGGGGTGGGCAGGAAGGGCACGGGGTCAGGCTCCCCTGCCTGCACATTCTCATCGTGTCCTTGATGGAGCAGGAGGCCATCTTCTGCAGCGACACAAACCCTGAGCACGTAATGCACACTTAGGTGGAAAAGAGCACCGCTACAGCGCGTACGGGTCCTCTCCAAGAGATGGAGAGCTGATCATCTTGTTTCCCTATTCCAAGCACCTCCAACCAGAGCAAGCCCCGGCTCAGAAGGCAACTTCAACTGGAGCGGACAGAGGTCACTGGAATCACTCTGCTGATCTTCCAGGCTTTCGAGCAGCTGTATCCAAGCATCTCCTCATCAACTCTTAAATATCATCAACTCTCAGCACAACAGTAGAACACTCACAAAGCTACGGCACTTACGATGGCACACAGAGGCAATTAAAGATTTCCAATAAGATGCGGCTTGGAGGAGTGAGGGCTAATTGGTGAACAGTCAAGGTTTTTGGCAGCAATAACACTGTGAGCAGATAAAAGGTTGTGAGGTTTCCTAGATGATAAATAAATAAATAAGCAGCTCTCCAAACAATGGCAGCAGCAGCCACACACCTCAATTTCTGACTTGGCATAATTTAAAATTAGATGGTCATGAAATTTCCCAGCATTGAGGCCATGGCCACACGACAACGGTAAAGGAAAGGGGTGGGGGAGGACAAGGGCCAAGGCAGGCCGGGCGCAAAGACAGGCTGCGGCACGGAGGCGGCAATACAATGAGCCCGAATGACCTGGTGGTGTAATTTAGCGTGCAGCTTGTAATTACCTGCACAGCCCGTAACTTCCTCTTACATCGGAAAGCCTTGTTTCTTCACACTCCGCAGAAGAAGAGTTGTCACTTACAAGAAAACGGATTATGTGAGAGAGCAAGAGCCTGCTAAGCCAAGACTGTAAGAACATTTCGTGGCTACCTTTAACCTTTTGCTGAAAATAATTGTGTAACTTCTGGGTTTTAAAGCTTTGGGGTTTTTTTTTGTTTGTTTTGTTTTTTTTAAGAGCTCCAACATACACCCACAACCCTGTGAAGAAACTCTCTATTCTAGCTCCTTTTTATTTTTCTTCTCCAAAGTTTAAAATACTTATAAAAACTATCAGTTAACATCTTGTAATAGAAAACAGCCTGGTACAAAGCAAGTACAAGAACCATGGAAAGAAGCAAGCATATTCACGTTTTTAGATCCATCTGACTCCCAAAGCGTTGGAGGATGAAGTAGTAAACAGTATCGGAGCGCTTCAACACGTGCTCAGCGTGAGCCCGGGGAGGATCTCACTGCTTTGCAGAAAGGAAGCTGAGGCAGAGACGAGAGTATTTAAACACTCCAAAACTGCACAAAAACACCAGGGGAGCGCGGGTACCAACGCTAGACAGTCAATTCTCAGGTTGAAAAGAAAGGATGAGCATCCATCTGCATCTTCAGGCCCCGCTCCCTTGGCGGGACTCGGCCGTGGTTGCACAGGAAGGATGGGGCACAGCAGGGAGTGAGAGCTGGGTCTTCCCAAATCCCAAGTGAGCGCCCTGATTGCTGGATAATCATTCTTCACTACCGAGGTAAAGAGGAAAACCAAGTGACAGAGGAATCTGGCATTATCACCGGGACACAGAAAAAACACTTCAGGGGCACCAACGATGACTGAGGTACCTAAAACTTGGCCAAAGGCAGAGGAAGCGACTCGCAGGCAGGAAGAACGGAGCGATGGCTATTTCTCCAGGTTTCTTCTGGGGAAAAATTCTTTGCTATTTGCAGACTGTCAGAAGTTTTGCTTTTTTCTTTCTATCTTTCCATCAGCTGCCTCGGAGTTTTAGTAGACCAAAGTAAATTTTGAATCCTGCACACAAACAAACTACTAAATCAGCAGAATTCCCACTAGGTTCAATGAGAGTAGCAAGACCTTCTGGAACGAGTTACAACTATAAATTCTGAGCATTTCAATCAACACAAGTCTCTCGGACATTATTTGAATCCTTGTGAACCTGAAATGAATTAGACCCGGAGCAGCTGACTACATCACTGCCGAAAAGCGTCAACACAAGAGCATTTTCTGCTGATCTCTGAAAGTCAGAGCTGATCAGCCAAATACATCTACTGAAAAATACACTGAAACAGACGTTTCTGATAATATTTGGATCACTACTGCGCTTCCCATTCCAGTAAAACAACAAAATCTGGATTTTTAGGTCTTGTCCACGATGAAATAAGGACATTCAATATTAATCAGCCTTTGTGAACTTGTAATTAGGAGTAAAAACTTTAAAACAGGTCTTATACCAGCCCAAAAGCCACAGCACTGTCCTGATTGAGAACGCGATCAAATACTAACCCAGGGCTCAGCCTTGTGCGAACGTTTATGCGTGGGCCAAAAGCTCTGTCATTCTCATGCTTATTAATCTTTCCTTCCAGGATGCGAAGGACAGTGTAAGCTTCTCTGATAACTCAGTTATCTCTCTCTCCAGAAAAGGAAAGGGTGGGCCTTCCAGCCAAGTGGCAATTTAAACTACTACCAGACACAAGCAGGGCGACCGGCGACGGAGGCAGCAGAGACGAGCCGTGCTTCCTCTTTCTTTTGATCCCTTTCCATACAGTCTCAAGCTGTGGGTTAAGTGTTTGAGCAGTGTATAAAACAAACATCGTAAAAGCACTTAAATTGTTACCTAGCTACCTGATATAGCTTGGTCAATCGTCTTGAACCGTAAGGAAATGTTTCAGCCTACAGCAGGCTGGGGTTTTGTTCCACAACTGCAGGATTACTGCTGCTTCCCAAAGCCCTGGGGGTACCCAATTCGCCTTCTCGCTTCCACACACCAGTTCAGGTGTATCGCTGCTAAACCTATGTTATCAGCCACCGCAGGGAAAGCTGCCATGTTTACAGGCAACACTGTGAGCGGGGGAAAAAAATTACTAATTACAAGCATTTTGGGTCGAGTATGAAAGGCTCCGAGAGACTTAACTGAACTGATTACCAACTGCAGCAGTGATTGCTAATGCTCAGAAGAGAGGCCGGAGCCCGGGGACTTATTTCCATATCAAGCACAAGCAGAGATATCTGCTGAACACCTCGTAGGTGCAAGGCAGCTGAACTTCTAGCAGGAGCATCCTGCGACAAGACGACAGTTCCAGGTGGGACCCAGCGTTTTCTCCCAGCAGCTTTAAGCCTTTCATGATGATTCCAGGAGATAAAACAGCCGTTGGCTTCTTTAAAGTAATATCAAGCATGGCTAGACCGCAGCGTCTCTCTCTCTCAACCTTATCTACCACCCCCAGCAGCCACTTCTCTCCTAATCCTCCAGCCAAACTCCACAAGTCGAGCACTCGCTGTTAATTGTCTACAAATTAAATGATTATTTGTATCTGCATTTCAAAGGGGGATGTGCAGCTGGAGAAAATGATTTTCCAGGTGGCACACAGACACTTGCTCCGCACTTTAGAGCTGCCCAAGACGGACAGCGCTTAAAATCTGAGCCAGCTCAGGTCTCAGTGCCGGAAAAAAAAACCCCAGATCCCCAAAACTGATCCCAACTCCACAGCCACCTCGCGATAAGCCCAAACGAGATCACATCAAGGGGTTAATCGCTGCTTTCAGCCCGAGAGAGGGGCCAGGGCAGCCGGTCGCGGGAGGCCGGTCCCGCACTGCCCGCGGCGAGTCCGCGTGCGGGGCAGCGTCCCGCAGCGCCCACCCCGCAGCCCCCAGCTCCCCCGGGCAGCCGCTGAGCGAAGCGCTCGGACGGGATCCGGAGGTTTTGTAGCGAAAAAAAGAAACAAAAAAAAAGGGCAAATCAACCCTGCGGTGCCGGTGTCCCCCTCCCCCGCGCAGCCCCGCTCCCGTCGGCCGCCTCCCGGCTGCGGTACCCGACAAAAGTTCGCCCGAAGGAAATTCGCCGGCGGAACCGGTGACCGAGAGCGGGGGAACGCGCAGCGCGGGCGGCGGTTGGGAGAAGCCGGGAGCGGTTGGGAGCGGTGGAACGGGACGCGGGGTGCGGGGAAGGCGGCGCGGGCGGGTCCCGGTA